>JAGPOY010000084.1:0-32701 GCA_018983105.1 Silene uniflora | reverse complement strand
CACGCCATTCGTATTGGCGTGTTTCTAGCCATAAACACACCATTACGTATGGCGTGTTCTTTGTTTCATAAGTCCAGTAGACACTGCCTTGGGACAAAAATAATACTGAATAAACACGCCATTAGGACTGGCGTGTTTTGTGCTATAAACACGCCATACATATTGGCGTGTTCTTTCAATCCATGGTCCAGTAGCTACTGCCTTGGGACAAAATGCAAACAATGAAACACGCCATTACGTATGGCGTGTTTATACCCCCTAAATACGCCAATACGTATGGCGTGATTGCCTGTTCACAGGTTCGGGAAAAACGATCCTACGTGGACACCATTTTGATATATGTTTTTCAATCCGACCCAAATTGATTAATCTTTTATTTTTAAGCATTATTTCAAAAACGGATTGATGCGTGCATTTCATATAGACCTTTTAGGCCTTTTTAGCACGCATTTCTATGCCTATTTTGTAGTATTTTACTATAAATGCCCCCGAATAGTCTACTTTGGTTTGTTTTGTATTTATTTGCAGATACGAACCGGAATGACGAGAAACCAGCCTAATATGGTCCTCTAAGCAAGCATTTGAGAGTTGGAACGGAAACTAGCTGCCTCGGGAAGCGTAAAGATAGCTTAAAGGGGTGAAAGAACGAGAATAATACTCTAAAGCCTTCGATCGAGTACTTCAAGGCCTCGATTGACCACTTTCTTTCTTCCAATACCTCGATCGAGTAGTGCTATCCTCGATCGAGCACTATCTTTATGGCGAACCTTTCGATCGAGCACTTTTCAGGAGAAGAATCTTCGATCGACCTGTTTTCATGGAGAATTCTTCTCGATCGAGTAACTTATATGCTCGATCGAGGGGTTATCACTGATGGGCCGCGTGAACTACTATGCTGAGTATTGAGCGCAAAATATTTTTATTCCTATTGTTATATAGAACGAGATACTAGAGTTTTTACTCACTTTTTCCTTTACCTAGAACTCATACACTGTTACTTGGTTTCTTCGACTCTTTCGAATCAGATTTTCGTGCTTCCTAATCTACTCTTCCTTGTAATTCGGTATTATCGTTTTCTTCTTAATTTAATTCAATCATGTTGCCAATTATTTCTTCTATTATTATTATTATTATTGTTCTTCCTTCCATTATGAGTAGCTAAATTAATTGCTAGGATTTAGGGGAGCCATGGCAAAGTTAGGACAAATTGTTTAGTATGTTTTGATTAGATCCGTATGTTCTGTTACAATTTAATTGTCTTTTAATTGTTTGAGTCGACCCATTCAATTGACTGATTTGATACCCCCTTGACCTAGATCGAAATATTGGAATAGGACAGATCTGTGACGTACATTAGGATTAGTACTAATTAGGGCGAAAGCTAAGTTAGTATTGTCTTAGGGCGATTAGCGGACCGAAAGGACCTTATCACTACCCACAGATTTGATTAGGATTTGCATGATTTTAGTCCGGTCCTTAAAGTCATGGTGAACCGACAATCCTAGTTCTTCTTTCCTATTATTTTCTCTACTTATTTCTCTTTTTCTTAATTCTTCGTAGTTTAGAAACAAACAAACATAAACCCCTATTTTGTTACTGAGACGGACTCATTAGCTATAGGTTCCCATCTCCCTGTGGATACGATCCCGACTGCCTTTACTGCATTTAGTTGAGACCAGTTGGTTTTACTTTTGATAGGGTTGCGACAACCGTGTCAAATTTTGGCGCCGTTGCCGGGGAGACGGTTTAATTTTATAGCTTTTCTTAGTTTGTCTTTTGTCTCAAGGGATTTATTCCTTGAGACAGTTCTCATATTTTTGCTAGTATTTTAGTGATTGCAGGTATTTGTCCTGAAGGAGGACCGCTTGAACCTGTATTTTTGTGTCGATTCTACTAGCAGGATACCTAACATTGCTAGTCATTCTGAGCCGAATGCCGATTCTTTGCCTAAGGGATCTTCTCTACCTACAGCTGATGTGGGTACTTTCATGATACATCTGTCCTTCCTACAATTGGTGGAGCGGAATTTATTTAGAGGGAAGCCAGGTGAGGATCCAGCTTAGCATGTGGAGTCGTTCACTGATTATTGCTCCACAATTCCCATTGTAGCCGGTGTAACACAAGACGAGGTAAAGAAATTCCTTTTTCCTTTCTCTTTGGCTGATGATCGAAGGATTGGTGGAGAGATTTGGATAAAAATGTTGTCGGGGTGAAAGGCTGGAGTTCGTTGGCTCTAGCGTTTATTAGACGATATTTTCCTCCTCAACGGACGAATGCATTGCGTAATCAGATTACTAACTTCACTCAATCTACCACCGAAGATTTGAGTGAAACATGGGCTCGATTCAAAAAGTTGGTCCGTTCAGTTCCACATCATGGATTTGAACAATGGTTTCTTTGTAACCAATTTTACAACGGTTTATCTTATGAGCAAAGGGCTATTCTTGATGCTGTAGCGCAAGGTCGTTTTCAAGTTAATGTGCAAGATGATAATGGGTGGCAACTCATTGAGAGTATGGCCATCTATACGGCCGAATATAGGAGTCCAAGAGGGGAGCGACTGGCGAATGCTAATGTTGAGAAAATTCATATGGTTGACGCGGGTAACTTGGTTGAAATACACTAAGTTAATGCTATTGAGATTGTATGTGGTAGATGCGGTGAAGAGGGCCATGATCCGATTTCATGTATGGCCGATAGGGGGAGAGTTCTAGCTTATAAGAAATTTAAGCAAGGAGGCTCCTTCTCCGAGATTTATGCCGACTTGACTGCCACGAGAGAGGAGAAACCCGCTGAAGAAGGTCAAGTACTCATTACCCAAGTCGAGTACGACGATCTTAAAGCAACCATTCATGCACAAAAGATTGAGCAACGAACTAGTGCGGAATCCCTCCGTAAATTGCTTGAAAGATGTGATTCTTTACTCCCGGACAAAGACCCAGTTCACGCCATAAACCTGAGAAGTGGTCGTACTTATGATGGACCCGAATACACACCGGAAAGCATTAATGTCGAGCTTACTGATGCCTCGACTGAAACTGAAGCTAATGCAGAGGACATGCCTCGATCGAGCACCTCATTCGCTCGATCGAGTGGAATTGCAGAGAATAGTTCTCGATCGACTACACTACTTGGTCGATCGAGCGAGGAAGCTGAGGAAAGTCCTCGATCGAACACCACACTTATTCGATCCAGGGATGCTGCTGAAGGAAATTCTCGATCGAGTGACTCTCTTGTTCGATCGAGAAGTATTGTTGAAGAAGTTGCTCGATCGAGTGAACCTCGGTCTTGATCGAGGGATGTTGTTGCAGAGGGCTCTCGATCGAGTAACCTCCTAGCTCGATCGAGAGGTATTGTAAGTGCTAAAAGGAAATGTAAACAAACTAATGTAAATTAAACTATACTAACTGTAATATTTAGAGAGAATTATATGTAAGAATTGTGTAAAGAGGCAGTGTAAGTGTGTGTCGTACACACCCTCCTATTTATAGTAGAATAAGAGGTGAAACGTAAGGAATCCAAGGAAATGCAAAAGAAACGTAAGGAATCCAAGCAATGAGATTCAACGTTCGACTATGGGCAAACACTGAGACTTGAGGTTCAACCATGGACTGAAAGTTGAGAATCAACTAGCGACCATGGCCAAACATTGAGACTAACGATCGACCATGGCCAATCGTTAAGATTCAACAACCAGCCCATGGTTGATTGTTGAGACTCAATTGTGGCCTGTGGGCTGTGGTTGATTGTTGAGTCTCAACTTTCACTCCATGAGTTGTACAATTTCATATTTACATAAAAAAAAAATCCGCAATGTTTACTCTAATTTAATAAATACGTAACGTAATTCAAGTAACGAATAAATTAAACAATTTGGAGAAAAACAAAATTAACGAAATAATTAATGAGATTAAGTTGTTTACGTACCGATGAATCGAGTTCAGTCATGCTAATTGATGTTGTTGCTTTTTTTTTTTTTTTTTTTTTTTTTTTTTACATTTAATTGGTTTTTAGTACAATTTGAGAGAAAAATGTTTAAGCAGAGAAACTAGTGTTAATATGCAAAGAGCATTATCGTCTTTTGGAATGAAAACGTCGTCCATAGTTACTAAAACGTGGTCGATGAAAATCAGCTCTAAAAAAAATGACCCCAGATCCCCAACACAAAAATAATCCGATAATTACTAACCCGAGTATAACCCGACCCTTATAACCCATTGCCAGGTATGTTTTATGTACCATGTGAATCCAAGTCGACCATGATCAAGAATCCCTTGAAGTCTTGAACACACTCTTTCCCTCTCTTCTAATTTCCCCTCCAAACACTCTCCGTTTCACTGCACTGCTCTGCACTTCACTGCATTTCCCACTTCTACTCCTCTAAATCAGAGACAAGGGCATCACAAACGAACAATTACAACAAAAACCCAGATTAATTCTCATCCAACTTTCAAAAACCCCATGTTTTTAGTCTCTGATTCCTACTAAAACTCTATATTTCAACTTCAGGTAAACCCTAATTTTGATGGGTATACTCCAATTTTAGCGGTTAAAGTTGGGAACTTTTTTTTGCATTTGGGTGTGTCGGAGAGAGAGAGAGAGGAGCAAACATGGATGGAAGGAGGATATCGGCGAGCCCTAGGCCTTGCACATTCCGTCGAATTGTGGCGAAGAAGCGACCGCGAGGAGGCGGCCTTGAAGGGTTTGTAAATAGCGTCAGGAAATTGCAAAG
Organism: Silene uniflora; assembly: GCA_018983105.1. Classification (NCBI taxonomy): domain Eukaryota; kingdom Viridiplantae; phylum Streptophyta; class Magnoliopsida; order Caryophyllales; family Caryophyllaceae; genus Silene; species Silene uniflora. Next base: position 27,969 of record JAGPOY010000084.1, on the reverse strand, counting down.
GAGAGAAATTTCCTCCAAGCGTTATCGTGCATTTAGTATGAGTGATGCCCAGGAACGCTTTCGCAACATTTGTTTGCAGGTTTATGTTTTTCCTAATATTTTTGGCTACTTATTGTTTCTATTTTATCGCTTTGAATCTCGAATTATTCGATGCTTAAACTTGATTTGTGGTTTTTGGAGCTTGTGCTCGCATTTGTGATTTTGGTGTTGCTAATGTGGTCGGTTTTAATTATGATAGAAGAATTTGGATGAATATTCCGGTGCGCCTTAATTTCATGTTTACTTGCTAGTTTGGAAGTATTTTTGTTTGTTGTTGGTGGTGCTATAGTTTGCAGTTTGTGTGTTTTATGATGCAATCACATTTGAGATTGTGGTAGTGCTAATGTAGATGTGTCGCGTCTGCAATCTAGTTGGATCTTGATCAAAATTTGGGTGTGCAGTAGTATTGAACCATGGCTTGCTCACTGTGGAATTGTGGATCTTTCTCTCATTGGTACTTATAAAATAGTGTGAGCTTTCGGATGAAGAATTAGTAGAATAGGATGAAATTCGGGGGTGTGGTAGTCTCAAATTAGGGCCGACAAGTTGGGATTCTATTCTAAGGTGATGTTTAGCTGCATCATAGGAAAATGGGTGGTTGTAGTATGATTCATACCAGAAAATCAGATTTTTGTAGATTTTATTCACTGACGGTGGTTACAAATGGCAGCACTTTGTTGTCAGTTTCCGGAGCTTGGCTTGTTTATATTTGGGTTTGCTCTGGGTTTTGGTGTAGCAAGTGTTGCGCTATTAGCTTTTGTGGGTTGTTCTGGCAGAAACTTGAGTGTTGCCCTAAGACATTATGGGGCGGAAGTGGTGATGGGGGTTTGTGGGTAGGGGATTTCGATGGGCTGGGGTGCTGACAGTGTTGGAAATTAAGCCTGAGGAGGAAGTGGTGGTGATTGGTGATAGTGGTTGAGGTGACTGATTCCCTTTCTCTTTTAATTTCAAACCAAACTTATTAGGAAGATAAGGGTAATCCTTTTCCGGTCCCCTTAATTCCCTTTTCCTATACCATTCCCTTTCCCTTGCTTGAACCAAACGCCCCCAGAATGCTTCTGAGCTATGGTATTCTCTTATGAAAGACGGAGTTGTTACAGAGGAAGGAGTTGCTAAAGGCAAGTATGAGCTTTATAAAGGAAATTAACTTGTTGCAACTTCACTTTGTTTGATTTATATCAGTGTTGATGTGATGTATTTAAAGGACCAAGTTAGGAAAAGCTTTGAGCCATAATCATGAAATGTATGTTCTATCCATTAGTTCCTGTCACTTATAGTTGGATGCAGCATAGTCATGAAGAGGTTCAGCTGGGAATGACGTTTGCTATTTGCAATTATGTTCTTATCTGATGAAAGAATGTTCATTCTTATGATCGAAGATCAGGTGATTATGGGTGATTAAGATTGACGTTTGTGATAAGCATGGAATGGTATTAAGATTTGTTGCCGAACTACACCATTCTAACCAATGCAATTGTAAAAGCACCTGTTTTATACGGAGTATATATTAGCTTGGATACAAACTAGAGTTTGTGGGAGAGAATCAAATATCGCAAGCAAATGGGGTCATAAATTCTTAATGACTGATAAATGTGGATTTTATTTTAGACTCGCTGAGAGATTTTTCTGACCATCTCTTTCCTTATTTTGTGTTGGGCTAACCATGTAGCTAGCACACCTTCATATTCTCTACCATGTCGGGTAGCTCTTCGCATTGTTGCCATGGGCCTTTGTCGTTTTGGACTCTTGGTGTATCTTGTGCCTATAACAACTAAGCCATGCCCTTGCATCCCTTGATCTAATCTATGAGACCTTTCCTTTTTTAAGTACGATCTGCAAGGTCCATCTTTATGGTAAGCGCTTTAAAAATTTCATTGAATTGATGAAGTTTGTGTTGTAATGGCCCTTAGGGAGATCTGGGTAGAATGCTTGGTGGCCCTACATTATTTGTGACCTTAGTATTGCTTGACGTTTGCTGCGTCTGATATAGTCATTTTTAGACTTTTCGTTCTCTAGATTTCTGCGGGAAAACGAGCCAGTTATATGCTGGTGTTGTCTGTTTTCTTTTCTTCTTTTATAGTTGGGTTTTGACTGATGGAGGATGTTTTATGTTCATTCTTCCTGTGGCATTTTTGCGATGAGACTCGGTAACTTGTACTTGGTTTCTAAGAAGATCATAATAACGTTATCTTGTCAAAACGAGTTAGCTTCAAAAGCCAAAACCTTGGTTTGAAGTATTCATTTCACGGCATTCTCCACATTTTTTCACGATTTGTGAGAGGAATTTTGAAAAATGGAAGAATGAAGTGGAATGGAGGGATTATGTTATATCGATTATCGAACACGGAAATGTGAAAATGAAGGTAGTTGCAATTTTAACGCCATAGATTGGGACATACTGTACTCAAGCCTTAATTAAAGGTATGTAAACAGTGTATCCCCATCCCTTCAGTTTATGCTACATTTATCTCAATGCTACAACATCTTCTTTCAGGAAGAGTATGATACACATGATCCTAAAGACCAGTGCCCCACAATCTTGCCGTTTCTGAGGAAGAGATCAAAAATCATTGAAATTGTAGCTGCGCATGACATTGTTTTTGCTCTTGCACAGTCTGGTATATGTGCAGCGTTTAGTCGAGGTTAGTGGCTAGAAATGTATTGTGACTTCCTTTGATTATCTTACTCTTATACTCTGAACCAATGTTGATAAGTATTTGAACCAAGATGATACATTTTGATTTCAGAAACAAACCAGAGGATATGCTTCTTGAATGTCAGTTCAGACGAAGTTATAAGAAGTTTGTTCTACAACAAAAATAATGATTCCCTTATCACTGTTTCAGTATACGCTTCTGACAATTTCAGCTCTTTGAAATGCAGAACGACAAGGATCGAGTATGTAACTCTTTCTCTTCTTAAGATCTTATGATTATGAGATTTTCTCTCGGGCTTTCAAAAGAAAGTGAATTGAAAAATAATTTATGAATTGACTGTAGTTCTGAGTTTTAACTATGGAAGCAATGAAAAAGTTTTTCAGTTTGATTTTCTTGCTGAGCAAAATTTCCTTTGTGATATATGGTTTTTGAAAATTTTACAGATACATAAAGAGAGGAAAACCTGATGCTGGGTTTGCTCTTTTTGAGTCCGAATCACTGAAATGGCCTGGTTTTGTCGAGTTTGATGATGTAAATGGAAAGGTGCTTACTTATTCTGCTCAGGACAGGTAAATTCTGGCCATTCACTAGTTGTAGTTGCGATTATGTTATTTTTTTGTCGCCCGTGTAAATTTTAATTGGTGTGTGAACAATGTAGTGTTTACAAGGTCTTTGACTTGAAGAACTATACAATGCTCTATTCCATTTCTGACAAAAATGTTCAGGAGATTAAAATCAGGTAGCTTTCTTAGTCCATCTCAATGCATTTTTTCCTGCTGTACTTGTTTATTTCTTTTCTGGCTTGGTGCCTTCATTTTGTAGGTGAATTACCTATTTACCATATCATGTTATTAGGTTCACATCTACTTGGGCATGACTGTTACGAAATATAGTAAAATAGTTGGTAACGAAATATTGTAAAATAGTGAAAAGTGAATGCATGTTTTGCCGCAATTAGGCACTCGGTTTATGTTGCTGTAATGTTGTAGTGGAAAGTGAATGCATGTGTGAACTTCCGTGATTATGAACTTTCCATTAGGACAACATTTACTCAAAAAAAATGAAAGAGAGAGCATGGGAAGTATATGCCTGAGATGGCCCAAGAACGAAAGAGTGAACTTTCCTTAAAGACGGAGGGAGTACATGGTAATTTATCAGTTTGTATCTGCTCTGCTGTAATGACTTAACAGGACGGTCTTGTATGCTGCCATTTGGTTTCCCTTGTGCGTTTGGTGTTTTGAGATCATATGTTAGCTGGTTTACTTTTGTGACCTCACAAAAGTTGGGTCAATGTGCACAATCGTTTTGAAATTGGCATTTTTTTTAAAATATATACTGTACTTGGTTGAGCTGGAGTGTTGGCAAGGCAGCCAGCGGAGAAGTTGGGTAAAGTATAGGTATTACATGTTCCTGAATCTAGGATTTACATATTCTTCTTAGAAACAGTCTCACAGTAATTGTACTGATAACTGAACTTCCCATTTACCCAGATTACCCATTAATACGTTGAATCCAATCCTTATTAATTGCATGTCAGGCAGCCTTGTAGTAATGGTTTTCTCTTTTGATTATAACAGCCCGGGAATCATGTTACTGATATTTACAAAAGAATCTAGCCATGTTCCTCTAAAACTTTTGTCTATCGAGGACGGTACAGTTCTCAAATCATTCAAACAGCTCATCAATCGAAATAAGAAGGTTGATTTCATTGAGCAATTTAATGAGAAGCTTCTTGTCAAGCAAGAAAATGAGAATCTTCAAATTGTTGATGTAAGAATATATGAACCCTTTCCCTCAAGTTTTTTCAGCAGCTTTTATTATTTTTACAGGCCTAGCTGATAATATCTTACCGGTTCTTACAGGTTCGTAACTCAGAGATAACTGAAGTCAGCAAAACTGACTTTATGACTCCATCTGCCTTTATTTTCCTATATGAGAACCAATTGTTCCTGACTTTTAGGAACAGAACAGTGGCAGTGTGGAATTTCCGTGGAGAGCTTGTAACGTCTTTTGAGGACCATCTCTTGTGGCATCCTGACTGCAACACAAACAACATATACATCACAAGTGACCAAGACCTTATCATTTCTTACTGCAAGGCAGATTCTGAGGACGTGTTGCCTGAAGTAAATGGTAAAATCTGAGATCTAATCTCTCTCTTTCCTTCCAACATTACCATAGTAGATTATCACATCTTAATCATTTTTGCCTTCATTAGTATGATTAATTACGAAATTCATAGGGTCCAAAATCCAAATACATGCCAGTTGTTGAAAAGATCTATACTTTCCTCATTTCCTTGGTGGAATATTTGGAGTTGATTTCACTGTGGTGGCCTGGAGTTTGTTACTCCGTATTTGTTATTGTGGCCCCTCTGATTTAGATTGTTTTTACTTTTTCACTTTGGAGAAATTTTTCCCGTGGTCAATAGACCATATCAACAATGTTATCCACTTATCCTCTAACATTATTACTGAAGGTCAGAGTATCTTTTCAATTGCTATCTCCTTGCTTCAAAGTACTCACATTCATTCTCAGCATTCTGAGCTTTACTTCCTGAATAATTTGGTGAATAACAGACTTTGGCTGTTTCACCAAGCCACTCAATCTAGCTTCATTCCTTACCAACCAAACATTGTAGATTAGATCAACATAGCAGGCCCCCATAAAACGCTTCTGTAATTTAGTTACCTTCCTGCACTTTGAGAACCAGTCAATCACATTAGAAGAAGATACTCTGACCTTCAGAGCAACCTGCAACACCTGAAAGCACTGCTTCATATACACACAATCTGAGAAAAGATGTTGGTGATCTTCAGATTGTTGTTTAAAATTTGCTCCCTCCAGTTTTGATTTTGATTGTAAATTTATAGGATGATTGTATTATGAACATTGTTACCCCTTGTGATATATCAATATGCTTACCTTTTCCCAAAAAAACATTATTACTGAATGCTGAATGACTAGACCTGAAAAAGCTTACCCGACTTGAATGCTGAATGACTCGACCCATACCGATCTTGCACTCCAACAGAGGATCCACATTTGACCCGCAACCTTAATTGACCCGACCCCATCGGATCTACCCCGAATGTTTATTGTCGCATACGGTCCATCATCCCTAAATAACTATAAACCCGAAAGTGCCCCAAACCCAAAATGACCTGACCCAAACCTAACCCGAAATTACCTGACCTGCACCCGACCCGATTGACCCGTTTGCCAGGTTTAGTGCAGATACTAAATTCTTATTGGTTTGTTGTATCACGTCAGATTTTTGTTACTAGGAAGTATGTTGTAGGTGACCTAGGGTATAACATTCTTAATTAGTGAAGTTTTAGCATAATGAAATGCGAAAATCTTCTTCATTTAATAATACTAAGACCAAAACTGGAACTAGCTCCATTCGAAGGGGATGAAACTGAAAGTAGAAAATTTCCATGCATACTGTCATGGAATTTGTGTAGTTAGGGGTAACTGTGTGTTAACGTGATCCTTGTTTTGCTCTAATCAATGGAAATTTATGAATCATGCAGCGGGTTCGATTAATGTGAGTAATATATTAACTGGCAAATGCCTGGCGAAAATAAAATCGGATAACTGTGCCATTGCCGAAGATGATTGCAGTAGCAGTGGCACCAGCAGCAAGAACCGAGGAAGAGTTGCAAGCATAAGGAGCACACCTGCCGAGGCTTTGGAAGACATTACCGCTCTGTTTTATGATGAAGAACGCAATGAAATATATACCGGAAACAAGCATGGTCTTGTTCATGTATGGTCCAACTAAGTGTTGTATCTTCTCTACATCGTTGCCTTTGAACATTAGAGCACTTCTTCTTGAGTAGTCTTTTTTGTTTTGTTAATATCTCCTACGTTGTACAATCTAATGTTTACCCAACTTGTCTGTTTTTGATTTTTAGGTGTTTAATACGGAGTAATAGTTTTATTTTCTCCCACAAAATACCGTATTATTGTGTTTTTATTCCGGAAGCACGGGTGCGGGTTGGGTTGGCATAATTACCAAGTAATATATGTAACTTGGCTTAAAACCCGTAAATATTAAAAGTATATATCATTTTGACTTGGATGTTGAAACTACAAGGATAAGGTAAAACATTTTACCTAAAAGGCCACAAAGGTTGCTGATCGGTCCGAATTCTCTCCATTTCCTCAAAAGAAATGGAGGTCCATTTCTTATCAACGGCCTGGATCAAATATTGTGATGATCTAACGCTTGTAATCGTTTCATAAAAAATAAAGATTTAATGGATGGTGAAGAAAATATATTAAAATATGGTTGTATTAGGGAGGAAATGGAGAGAAGGTAATGGAGAGGATTTAAATTGGTTGCCGATTGTTGGGTATGTGCTTATGTGGTGATTGCTTTTCTAGCCTAGTTATTTATTTAGGGTGGATACTGTGTCCTATGGTTGTGTTCATCATGTTGCATTACTGTTATCGGCTTGGCTTCACCCCGAGCCAAGCATTACTGTTATAAACGCAGGATTTATAATTTGTGATGATTTAAGTTGGTCGGAATTAAGATCAAAATGACTCGTCAAAACTATAATAGTACAGTTGTACGTGTAGAACCACAAAAGGAAAACATATACCGGGGAATGCTTTCATACCACAACAAATAAAAGTCGTTTGTTATGTAAAACCAGCCACCATCATTAACAAGATTGACAAAGCTTGTAGCTTGCTCTAATATGCATGAAAATCATCCAAGATGGTTCAAATTTACATGGTCAATTAAATTGGGATAAAAACTCAGATGACCTTGTTGGATCTTAACCAGATTACAAGAGAGCATTACAGTACATACTAAAAATGCAAAAGCTAATGAAAACTGAATGCTGCTCCCAGTCTTGTAGTTTTCTGCTGTTTTGCAATGGGTCTATTCATGCCAGCCATTTTCGCGTTGTATCCTCGTTAACAAGGTGAGTCCATTTAGTCCTGCCACTCCTACCAAAGTGCTTAACCTGCATAACCTTAGGCAAAATACTCTTATTAAGTTTATCATCCCCGGTCGGCGCAGAGAAATCCTGCAAATAAATCTCATAAGTGCCCATGGTAGCAGCAGGATCATCAGGATTATCCTGAAAGAATGAACCCTTGTGATAATACGTCTGCATAAACTTCCGTTTCTTCTTAGGCGCAGAACCCGGTCTTGACTTGGGGTACTTCCTCTCCCATTCTCTCCTTTCCTCCTCCGTCATAATCCTAACCCTCTTAATCATAGCTTCCCTATCACGCTTTATCCTCGCTATCTCTCTCACTTTCCAGCTCTCGTATTCCTCCGCCTCGTTCGCCTCATCATCTGTATCCACATCCCCAACATCAGCCTTATTCTCAACTGAACTCTTCAGTAACTCATAATCCTCTCGTATCATCTCCACCACAATCTGCTTCGTCTCCGGCTTCCTTTCGGCAATTTTCCGATTCTCCGCCTCCACTAACGCCTGCAGCACCGCCTCTAACCTCTCCAGCTCCACAATTGTCTCCCTCTCCTGTTTCCGAACGTAAACAGGCTTTGCCATCGCCCTACGAATTGCTTCCTCCTCGGACTCCGTCTCATACTCGCTCTCGTACTCATCATCCTCATCCTCCACCGTTGAAACTGCATCCTCATCCTCCTCGTCGTGGCGGAGCTGCAACAACCGCTCTATAATCCTCCGTCGCTTCTCCTCTACCGCGTCATCGTCGTCCTCCTCCTCCGCAGCCGTGTCCTCCATATCCTCATCCTCCGCCGCGGACACTATCTCAGCCTGGCGAATTCTCCGGTGATCAGCGCGAATTTCATCGCGGTCAATAGCGCGAGTTTCAGCGAGACGGCGGAGACGGGGATCATCGGCGGAATTGATGTAATCTGAACAGAAAGCTTGTTGGAAGGAAAGGCGGTTGCGATCAGACGAGGAAGTGCGGAGATGGGCTTCTTCTTCGGCTTCGGCAGCCCAATCAGGTGCTTTACCGGGCCAATAACGTTTAACGCGTGCAGTCACCGACATGGTGAAGAATCAGAAACAGAAAGTTAGGGTTTGGCGGGAGTGTTGATTCTTGGGGAAGAGGGAACTCTCGTACTACGTTTATATATAGGAGAAGTGGGAGAGTCGGTTATCCTACGTGGCTATGTCACATACCTTGTTGCCCCAACCTTTAAGGTAAGTTATCAAAAAATATAGACGAGTTTTACTCTTTTATATACATATTTTTCATTAATAATGTTTTCTTTCTCTATCTCTTCCCATCACAAAATTAATGAAATCTACAAAATTAATCAAATCTGTCAAATTACACAATTATGGATGAAATAATAATTCTAATTCTTAATTTTATTAATTATATATTATATCAAATTAAGAAATTGATTTATACTGATTAAATTAGGGTTTGTTTAAAGTATCGCGGGCAATGGTGAAATTGAATTAATAGAGCTTAGGATAATCGCTGATCGAGAAGCCGGCAATGGTGAAACTAAAACAAAGATGCCTAATTAATCTAAAGCCATCAGAAAGTGGCTTGCTTAATTGCAGTTAACGACATGAGCAACTTATTGAACGTACGCATGGGATTATGCTCCATATTTGCTGCGTTTTCTTAAAAAAAACGCCGCAAATAGTCATTTAATTACGGCGTTTTTCTACCGCCGCAAATAGGTTTTCTATTTGCAGCTCCCTTATTTACTGTTACACCGAAAACAGCGCAATTAAGCCTTTATATGACGCCGCAAAAAAAAAATATTCTACTAATGATAGTATACTAGGAGTAATATATAAACAATATCGGAAATAACTTTATCCTGGTTTAGAAAAGTCTTGTAAATCTACCAAATCAAGTTGAACTTTATTTACCAATAAACACATCACCTACAAGTTTAAGCAAATTTAAAGGGCACACCCTACAAAAATCAGAAGGTAAATTACATGTAGAACTAACTCTTTCTTTGCCATAGAGTTGATGCCTTAAACATTGAAGATAACCTTACTCTTTTTAGTGAGCGTCCGAACTCAGGAAGACCTCGGCGTATACCCGCATGGCCGGGGTCAGAGGACCTCACTAGTGTGATACTCCTACTCCAATTGCTTAGAGATCATAACAGACCGATTCAGAAGCAAACGTAAACATATGACGGAAACTCAGCTTATACAAGTTTTTGCCCAAGAGAATTGAAATTACATGGTCATTGACCTTGTACCATTTTACGATGTTTCACAGCTTCATTGGCCACTGAAGCTGCAAGCTGCGCTCGTTGAGATATACAATCAAAGTTGCCTTGTCTAACCGATTCTTTCTCAAAAATGGCATCAGATAGGACTACTGCAGATGCTCCTCGTATGATGTATTCCTGAGTTTGACCTTCAATGAATAAAATTATTTACATTATTTATCCTACAAAAGGTAAGATAAACTCGGAAATTTTAAAGACATTCAGATACCCAACAAGCCAACACACAACATACTGTCAGGTCACGGCTAAATAAGTGAACTAAATAGGAAATATTAACAAATGATCGACTTAGGCGGTCCAAAAAAAAATGTAAACAAATGAGACAGAGCGCATAAATAAAGGGAGCAGTGCGAAATTTAAATGGGAGGAGTAATAATAAAATTTGAATGAAAGTTGGTACCTATACTGATTCCCTGAGAAGCAACCATTGGGATATGATTGAAAGGCTTCTTGAGAGCCGCTATGTACTCAACACCTCCTAATGCAGACACAGGGTAGAGCTGTCCAAACAAGAGCATGTTATAAGTTTCCTTGATTGCCCTATTTACGAGATTATGATGTGTAGCGACATTTAGGCATAACAAAACTGTCCTGACCCACCCAAATACGACCTGAATTCCAAATAAGGATAACAAAGGGTAGAGCAACTTTGGAACAAGAACGACAAATGCACCTTCACTATTATGGCACCAGCATTATAAGCAGTGAATATCTGCAAAATTAATAACGGAATTAATGTTTAAATTGTGAATGTTCAGAGTCAAAAGAACTATTCTACTGTGAGTTGACGACTGAGTTCAATAATCAACACTTAACCATACTTCTGTTGGAGTCATCACGCCTGGTATGTATAAAACTTCAGCATCTCGGGTATTCAATAGTACATCCTGTTGGGAAAACATCCTATTGTGGTGTTAGGAATTATGTAAATCTTGTCATGTGTTCTACGAGAAAAGTAGACGAACAAAAAACAAGTTTTTTCTTAATTTAAGAGTAACTACAACCTATGTTACTCGGATTCACTTAGAAGTTAGAAGTAGACATGGCAGGCGGGTCATTCGTGCAGGTTATGTTTTGGATGTTAATATGATCCGTGTTATGAGGTGAAAATAGGCCAATTATTTGGAGCAAGACGAGGAGAATTGCTTAGTTTAAAGTCTCTGTGAGTTGCAGCTATGGGGTTTGGTCTACTTAATTGTCACGTGTGAGTATCTACATCGGAAAATGATAAAGAGTTAACCATGAATCAATGAGTTAATTACTTCACTCATTGTCAATCGGTTTTGAGATAGAATCTCATGTGGGCTTATAAAAGTAAAAGTGAATCTCTTTCATTCTTGTGGGGTTTAGTTCAGGGCTATTACAATTAGGGTCAATTAAAGTTTAGGGTCCAATTCGATTTCGTAAGCTCTAGTATGGTTAGGGAAACAATGCTACATCCCTGCAAGGGGAACCATTCAACCATAGCAAGGGGGAAGGACTGGCCAGCTAGCTAGAATCAGGCTTGGCAGGACAGTAAGAAAAGAAGGAATAGATTCGCACACAAGCAAGACAGACTCAGGATCCGATGAAAAGAAATTGGCAGGAGTTTAGATACTGTCAGGCTTGCAGAGTGTATTTAGAAATATCTAACACAGGTGCATGTCAAGTGTTAAACGTGGCTATACTTATGAAAAATTCACATAGCTTTGGGTTACAGTTACGGTGAGGTGTCTAAGCATATAACACAGTCGTGCCCGTGTCTGAGTATTAAGTGTCGAACACTGATATGCAAGGTAGTAATGTAGGTTAAGAGTATAGAGAGGATACCTGAATCATTACAGGACTCATGAGGAACTTAGCACCAACCTTTATTGCTTCTTTAGCATCCTCGGCTTTTAGAATAGTTCCAACCTAAAACACATGAGATTTCAATTATCCTGCCATCATAATTTTTCGAAACAAAACACAGTTGATACACCAACCCTTATACTTAGTTAAGGTAATGTTACCCCTAATGTGATTGTTGGATACTCCTTCACTAGCTGGCGTAAAACCTACAACAAAGAGGAAAGGCCAATTAGCTACATCAATCAATTAACTTAATTAAAAACCGAGGAAATCACATCAGTAGAACAACCTCAAATACATCTGGAGTAGACATCACCACTTCCAACTACACATTGAAATTCAAGACAAAAGTGTAAGAGTGACGAGAATTTGAAAACAGTGTCAAAATTTGAGGTGAAAGTTATCGAAAAGAAAAACTGACAACTTGGATTCCACTGTTTAATGCGGCTCGTGCAGCTCCAAGTGCTAGCTCCGCACTGAAACACAGAAGACAGATATCAGCAGATTCAATCATGAAAACAACATAAGATTATGTACGTCACATAAATTATAATGTAGGACGGTCTCATGATAAGAGTAGAGTAGTTGGACAATAACCTGGGGGCACCAAGGCAGGCAATGAGGCCACAAGTTTGTATGTGACAAAGAGTGGAGCTTCTATTATTATTATTATTATTATTATTATTATTATTGTTAGTAGGAAAATGAGATGACGACGAAGCTTTGAGTTTAGATGATAATGAAGTTGAAGTTGGAAGCTTGGTAGGAATTGGACAATAACACAGTCCTATCTTGCTCATGCTTTCCATTTCAGCTCATAGTACTCAATTTTGATGACTACTCTTATCATGATTCATGAGACCGTTCCACAGTTCTTAGCCCCACTCCCATCCACCAATAAGTCTCTCCTGTGACAAATATATCCGTCACAAACTTCTGACGGGTTAAGTATTACCCACATGGTTAGATAAGACAACAATTAAAGTGCATACGGAATCACAAATGAGTTGTCTTATCTACGTGAGTTTTATTTGACCCGTCACAACTTTGACTAACCATATCTCTTGATCACGAATTCCAAACTCGACAATATTTTTTTTCAGGTCGTGGTTAGGGCTTTTTAATGTTTTCCGGATCAATAAATTGGGTATTTCGGGCCAAATGTCAAACCTCAAGGGCACCGCGTGCATTTTCCGTTATGGTTTAAGTATAAAAAAGGTTAATATAAAAGTTAATTTGCTTAGGTTTACTTATTAGATGGAAAGAGAATGAGAAAGGGTGTAAGAAAAGTAAATTCCGTATGTGCAAAAATAATTACAAAAACCGAATTGCCTATCCGAATTCTTAGGTTTCCTAAACGCTTGAAATTTACAAATTCAATTCCGCTTTTCTGGTTCTCAAACATAGCATTAAGAAATTTAATTCATAGTTTGAGAAAATAGATCGATGGAATTTTGAAAATGTAAGTTTAGTATATAAAATAAAAAATTCAAGAAGATGAAAAGCCTATTTTAAACCACTTCCAGAACCAAGTTAAAATCTTAACCTAAAATAGGAATACTTTTACTAAACCCCATATATAAAAGGAGCACTCCATACGGTAAGTACCATATATCATTGCTTAATGACTTCTTTTTCTACAAGTTCTTTTTTCCATACTTGTACAAAAGTTATTTTTTACATGTATGGTTAAAAATAAAACAAAATCATAAAATCCCACGTATCAAAGAGATCCTATGTGGGATCGATACTGGGTATATAAACTTTATTTGTAGGATCTTACTATCCTACAACCCGGGAGTCTGATAGCGATGTCAAAATTGTACATCCAAGGATCACCTGGGGTTCAGCAACAGGGACATGGGTTTCATCCTGGACTTCAAAAGGTTTAATTACAAGCGCTGTAAAGGGCGGCTCAAGCTGTGCCCAAGCAATTTTCCCAAGTCCCGTATTTCGAGCTGAAGCTCCCACCACCATTCTGCTGTGCATATTCACATATGACAGCACGAGCGCAAGCATCCCAAGTCCTTGCTACGTCCTTCAGTGACATTGGCTGTGAGAGACATCGGAGAGAAATGCTAAACCTCGACTTTGCCTTGGCGGAAAGATCTCCATGGTCATTACTAAAATAGAAAAAAGAGAATAAAAATTAAGTACTTGGGGTCTTTTTTGGAAGGAAATATGCCATGTATCATGTATAATGGGTTTCCATTTTTTGGGGAAGGAAGGTAAACGGTTGACAGAAAAACCAGCGCCCGTTAGATAGGGACCAAAACCGGAATAAATGACTCACATAGATTTAAAAACGGAAGATAGTCCAAACTTGGGGTGATTCCCGTCAAATTTACAAATGAAACAGACTGCCAATTATAGGTGGTCTGATGATTCTTTCAACATACAAGTCAATTACAAAAATGACAAGTGAATCGCACAAATATCATGAGTGAGAAAGAAACATACAAAATAGAAACTTATGTTAAGCCATACTTGTGTCTAACACGACACTCAAGGATATGAGTATGAAATCTATGCACAACACTTTCCAATCCGACACATCTCCTTAGGAAGAGTCAAGCTTGCATGACAAAAGTAAAGGAAGACACCGGAACGTGAAATATATATAGTATGATATTTAACGATTTGAAGCCTTATATGTCGCAAACATTTCTCCATCACTTTTTAATAATTCTAAAAATTTCTTTTCTGTTTTTGACGACATGTTCACAACGCAATTTTCATTTAGGGTAATTTGGAAACAACCTCTTTGTGATGCAAACACAAGGGTAAGGTTGTATACATCCGGTCCCCTTACCCCGCAACTTGCGCGAGCCATTGAGGCAGCAGGGTAATGTTGTTGTTGATGACGTATTCTCGTACTTGTGCCCTCGTTCTATGATAGATCCCTATGTATCAAAGCTTGAGTCGTGCTGACTATTACGCTTGAATACGTACACAAGTCTAAGTAACAAAGACAACAACATAATGGAAAGTTTTCTCAACGATCACCTGTCCCCAATAGATAATTTGTCCAACAAAATTGGTGAGCAATTTGGATAACTGGCGGGGATAAGTAACTTCAATGGCTGAATTGGGGACTGCAACCACAAAACAAACCAATGGAGATTAATCTTGCATTAAGCAATGCCACAATAATATCCACCATATCAAACGTAAGTAAAATACTCACCATTTGACCCGACATATACTGTGATCTCAGGCTTGGACTGATAGTTATAGCATTATAAGAGAACTTAACAATGGTCCCTTCACTACCTTCTGCAGCTAGTGCTACCAAGGATGGGTCCATGCTTTCATCGCTGATATCGACCACAGTATCAATAAGACGCTCGTTTATTTCCCTGATTTCTTCTAGAAGAGCATGATTAACCTGCACCATCAAGCAGAACCTGGGACTCAAACATGCCAGCACACACATCCCATTTTATCCCGTCCCACTCAAAATGGCACCATGTTCATACTACTTCCCCTCCATTTCATTATGATGTTCCTATTACTTTTGGGAGAAATTTTGAAGGAAGAACAAATATGTGATCCTATTTTAAAGGATGTGGGGGTAAGAGATGGGTTAATATTAGCCACAAATTGTGTGTCAAAAGGGAAAGAGGAACATCTTAGTGAAACAGCCGAATGTGGAAACCAGGAAGATCATAGTGAAATGGAGGGAGTACCAATTTCGGCAACATGGAATATACACTTTCAGCAACAAGGGATTGGCAAATCGGGAAATACCTCAATCCTTGCCTTCTTGACAGCAGATGTCGCAGTTGACTCTAGCTCAGGCGTGTCTGGCCCATTCAGTTGCTTTAAACTATCATTCATGCTACCAACAGATGGTCCACAATTTAAGGGCATTGCACTTGTATACCGTCTCATTCTCTTTGTTCCACTACCGCCATCTTGTGCAAGAAAATTTCTAGCTTGCAACCGGCACTTGGTCATGGCAACCAAATCCTCGCCAACTGTGGCTCGAGAGCCATTACCTGGAGCCGATCCAGCGATGCGATCAACCATACTGACAACTGAACTCATGTCACTGACCGCTGCACTTAAAGCTTTCGGCGATAGTGATTTCACCTGGAAAGGAATTTGTTTGCATGTAAGAATTATACAAAAATAATCTTCATATGGCCTTGAAATCCGTAAAAGTAATCAAATCCTACTTACCGCTCTAAGCAAGCGTTCAATTGGTTGTTCTGTTACACTGGATTTTCCGGAAACAGTGGAGGCATTACAATGAGTACCATCTGGCCCCGCACACTCAAACAGAGGAGATGGAGATATCCCAGGGGTACCAATTGAAAGTGATTGAGGTGCAGCAAGTGCACCACCACTTGTCTGTTGATGGCCAACATTTGATAGTGAGGAAACAGCGGGTTTCTCGATATCACCGGGCATAGGAGATGGAGCCAATGGCGTCGATGGAGACGGGACATAAGGTGAATTTGCTGAATGCAAGGGGGTCCCCCCTTTCGGAAACACTGGTGGCAGATTTTGCTGGTCAATTTGGGGAGAAGAATGCTGGTTTATCTGAGGTGATACTGCATTAAGCAGTTGCGGAGACGATACCTGGAAAGACGCCCCCGGTTTTAGCTGTTGATTCACAAAACGCAGCGTTGAAGAGAGATGTTGCTGAAAAGCACCCGATCTAAGAAGTTGAGGCATCTGATGAGCCTGCATTTGCGAAGCCTGTTGCTGTTTCGCTTGCTGATGTAACTGTTGCTGCTGCTGCTGCAACAACTGCTGTTTTTGAAAATGTTGTTGCATTTGCTTATTCTGGATGTTCTTCAACTGTTGGGCTTGCATTGTCTGCTGCTGCATATTTAAATTGGATTGGAGGTTGTTCACATTTGGTTGTGGCAAACCAACTCCACTATTGGGTTGCAATGACGTGATATTTTGTTGCATGGATGAAATTGCAGCTTGCTGCATTGAACTTGGTGTGTTTGCCTTTCCAGAGTCCAAATTAGAACTGGGCGGTTGAGAAGAAGTAATACCAGATAATGAAGGGATAGAACCCTGCTGCAAGCTTGGCACACTGCTCTGTTGAATGGTAGAAATAGAGCCTGGGAAGTTCATAGACTGCAACTGAGGGTTGACTACATCATGTGATTGTGCTTGAGGAACTAGAGAATGGGACTGCTGCATAGAAGGAAGTTGAGGAGCCATATTTGAAGGAACAAGTTTCCTGGGCCTGTTTGAATTAAGTAAGGTTACAATCTGCTTCTCGAATGATGGCAATTTTTCCCTGTGAGAAAGTAAAATGTTGTTCTTTGTTATTTGGAGGACTTGCATCAGTCTCTCCAACATGTGTTTGAACACTCTGAGCTTTTCAATTTGATCAATCTTTGGTTGCTGAGGGAGGGAGTCGTGCTGGTTAATACATTAAGAATAAGAGTAAGAGAAGTATTTAGAATCCAAACATTTAAAGAGCGCATATAAATTATTCAGATTTCTCAAAATAAAGAGATGAGACACAGCACACGAATAAGGAAAGCCAAGTTCCCAGCAACAGATTTATGATGTATTCCTCTTGTGACTTTCCCATTTAAAAAAAATTGATAAATATACGTATCGAAAAGAAATATAAGAATTATTAGCCGAAGAATTACTCGTATGGAAACTCTGCATATATGCTCACTCAACACAATCATTTCTTTTATCCTAATCTCTATATTTTATCTAATGTAAGCATCAACTTTATTTCTAACGTAAGGCACTTTTAGTCGGTATATTTTTTCGATAACTCAGCCAAACTAATTCAAACTTAAAGATCACAAAAATTCACTTAAGGAAATCACATCATAATTTTGTACCCATTGTGATTAAGCTTGTGCACCATCAGATGAACTCCTGAACAATTTTAAGGTTCACAGTTTGTGCCAATTTTTAGTTTTTGTTGATTAGATCCATAATTTCCGTGACAAATACTTTTAGAAATGTTATGGCAACATAATTTTCAATTAATATAAGAACTTGTCGTATAGACAGCACCAACAAGAAATTAGTGGAGCCAATCAAATTGATAGGTGACATTGCTCTCACGAGATGATTAGCAATACGTCCTCCCACATTTCACACATAATTGGCAGGCAACCCAGGGCCTATATCACCATGATAAAGAAGACAGCAAAGGGAAAGAAATAATAAGTAGCAACAGAACGCATACTAAATTCTAAGGAGGGAGGAAAAATTAATGGGATGGAAGAACAACAAAGAGACTATATATATATATATATATATATATATATATATATATATATTAATATATACACCTATGATTGTGTTCTGTAAGTTGGTCCTAGTTCAGACAAACCTCACGGACATGCACACTCTTGATGATACAGATTACTGGCATGAGATAACGAACATGCACGCACTCTTGATAATACAAATGACTGGAGTGAGATAATGCTTCAGTTTTAAAGACATTTTCGAGCAAATGTTGCAAGACCCCTTATTATGTTTAATGGCCAACTGTTGTCAAGATTTTTTGATAAGTAAATATAATACTGTATTAAATAAGGGACACCAAAGGTGTGACAGCCGTGACACCCACGTACAAAAGATATCATATAGGTGGAGCCCATTTATGAAAAGACACGATGCAGGAGGCGGCATTATACAAAAAGACACCCTGTATGCAACACCCATTTACAAAATGGAAGGTGGATAATTATGCTCTCAAACTATCATGCGTAATCTTATCAACAAAAATAGAAAAGTCAATTCAGAGAATTTCTGCAAATGGTTAATTTGTAATTCAATTGTCATAAAACATTATTTTTTTTTTTCAAACGACTCCAAATGAACTTAAGCATAACAGAAACAAGGTGGGCATCTTTAAAGTAGAGTAACAGTGAAATAGTTTATAAAGAAACAGCATAATAAAAGTCGAAATACCTGCTGCAGTTTCATAGAAATTTTCTGGTACATCTCATTAAGGTCAGCATAGTACAAATCCTTCATAGACTTAATCTGGCAATCATTACAGAGCTACAGTCAGAAATCGGTCTCCAAAACCACGAAAACATGATTCAAGCACCACTGATATGTCTATTGACTACTTTTATTTTCCCTGACATCACAACATATATAATATGCTGTTGAAGCCTTAAATTAATTTTATTCACGGTTAGCATGGGAGAGCAGCGGACGAAGTTAGAAGTTTTTAAGCATGCTTTGAATATCTCGTTCGTTATAATAATGTTTTATAAATAAAAGTTTTAAATGACACCGTGATTTTATAGGAGAGAACGGGAGAGGATAATAAGCAAACAAAATATCCTTAGAGAAAACGAGAGAAATGAGTGGGGAACAACTTCAACTCCCAAATAAGAGAACCTTTCTAAAGACCTTTGTTTTCATAATTAATACCTGATTTCAGATTAATTAAATTCCCAACATCAGCTTTTCTTCCTAAAATAAAGATGTGTACTAGTCGATCCTAACTCCTTCCCGATGGAATCAACCAACTTCGATTGCATCAAGTCTCGGAGATTTGCTTCCCAATTAATTTTTTTCCCCTTAGTAAAGGAAGAGATTGTACCAAACTGCAATACAGGCACAAGTAGGTAAAATCCCATCACTATTAGGAAGCACGCTGTTATCAGCCACCAAGGAAAGAACATATGCAAGGCCAACATCCACATCATACAGAAAAATGGTAAGGGGAGTCTCCACCTCGGTAGGAAAATTAGGAGAAATAGCCACCTCTTTCAATTACTTTATTAAAAATCTCTCCTATTTCGATCTTGAACTTCCGTAAAACACAGTGACTTGGGTTAATCACTAACGTGTCAATATCTTCCCCAAACATCCTCATTTCTTACAATATATGGTAGGTGTTTACACTTTCCATTACAAATGACTCAAATCTCCAATTGTACAGGATATGACACCCTCAGATTATCCAACAAAGGTCACCATCTCCCAAAGATTACCTTTCATAGAACCCTCCATCATCCGACATGGGTCCATCAACAAGACAATCAATAGCAACACCGTCCATCATCCGACATCTGCTACCATACCCCATCTATTATTCGTATTAGCAAAAGTATCTGATTGCAAGTATCATTCCAGGCTCATTTTACAATCAGGACTCTATTTGCGCCCCACTGTTGTAATAATTGCAGCTCCTATTGAACTCTAACAGGTAAGTCAATGTACATTAATTGTGCCCAATACTTCACCAAATCTCCTCTGCTTAACCAATTTGTTCTGCCAGAGGAAAGGGAACCCAGGTGTCTACCATCATCCACTGAGCAATAGCCAAAGAAATAATCGCGCACCGGTTCCTACACCAGCCCTACTCACTGATAAAAGTGTTCATCCTTTTCATTTAAACACAATGCGAACTATAGGGTATACTTTCAATCTTCACTCGATACTCAAAAAAAAAAAAAAGCTATTAGGTCTAAAGCAGCTTCAGAAATTAATTTTCTAGCTAGTGTAAGCCTGATTACAGTAATCAATATCTTCCTCTGTTACTCTAACTGAAGTTAAATAAACAGATTAGCAAACCCAAAGTTTTAGATGTATCAAAGACATGAACAGAAATTTCCTCGTGTGATACGTGTATGAATGACCTCTTGCGAAGAAGTAAATTACAGAAGAGAAAATTGTCATCAACAAATAGAGGTGCATGCTGCAAAGAAAAATCAAGAAGCTCAAGACGCAAGCGGTCTAAGAGAGACTTAGTTTTTTGTTGACAATTGTTCAGGTTATACTGACATGACAGGTAAAAGAGCGTTTAACAAACCACAACAATACACGTGCCTAGTACCACTCTTATTTCTACAAATCAGTATAACAAGCTCTCTGAAAATATGAAATGCAAAGAGCTCTGCAACACAAGCTCAGAACTTGCGCAACAAAACAGGCTTTGGATCTCTCATGACAGACAGCCAAGTAAACATCTTGGTATAAATGTTGCATAACTGAGATGGGGGATAATAAATTAATTACCTTTTGATAGACCTCTTCTTGCCAATCACCAGCGTTTGCACTACCCGTCTGAGCAGTGGAATCCAAAGAGGCTTCTCAGAAATCACAAGAACCCAATGTCAGATTCGGTTTTTAAAACACAATGTTTCTTTCGTCAAATGGGAGACATGAAGATGACAAAGGATGACATATAACCCACATGTAATTGTCCTTTCTAATTTCTAGCTCATCCGACTGTTTACTGTGTAATTTACAAAAAGTCATAAAAAATGAAGCAGAATAAGAAAGTGTAATCGTAGTTTTAAAAGGCGCGAGCCGAGGAGGGCCCGAGACGACAAAGTCTAAGGTATGAGACTGAAGCACGCATCTTATAGACACGAGACGCACAATTATACAAACAAGGTTGTACTTTATAGATAATGTTCGTGCTATTTTTCCCCTTTCGGATTCTCTAGAGGGTTAACATGTAAAGGAATAAACGTTAGAGATACTCTGACAAAGAGAAAGGCATATGTAAAGAACTAGAAGAATATCAGATCGAAAATTGCATAGTAGTGCGCCAGGTTAGTTGCGCGTTGACTACAAGGCACGCAGAAGTATTTTGACTAGTGCCTCATTAACCCCTAGGCTTCAGCGCACCTGAGGTGCACTTTTCAAAACTAAGAACGAGATCGTACAGAACTAAGTAAAGCACTAATATCCATTCCTTCTAATGAACAAGTCAGGAATGGAATAACCAAATGCAGTCATGATTTGATGAATGTAGAAAGTGCATTGCTACACTTGATAAAGGTGAAAGGGATAAGTTCCCACGGATACCAACAGAACGAAATAAATGCAGAAAGACACAATCATCCAAGCATCAACAGATCTTTTACTGCAACTCCTACTATCTCACATACCCGTGTAAGACACTCGACACTCAGACATGACTAATTGACTATGACACTACACTTCATTTTAAGCCAAAAACATGTAGACTATTCATAAATAGGAGAGTCCGACACTTGGACATGCAAGTACACAAAAGATATTTCTAGACTCGGGAGTCTGAGTAATATAGATCAGCAGAAGCAAATTGTAGGAGATAGATACATACTGGACGGTCCTTCTGGAGTGGCTCTTTGTGATTGGAACATCTTCTGCTGCTCAACCAAGTTTTGCTGTTGAAGCAGTGGGTTCATGCTTTGAATCCGCTGCTGCTGCATGTTATGCTGAATAGAATTTGGCTGTTGTTGCTGCAAAACCAATTGCTGTTGTAATGGTGTCGACTGAGATTGGAGCTGTGACATCAATTGCTGTTGTGACTGTGATTGCTGCTGTTGCTGCCCACCACCTGGTAATATAGAAGAAGCATTATGGTTCTGTTGTTGCACGGGTACCTTTGATTGTTGCATCATGTGCATTGAGTGTTGATTTGTCTGCATACTTGCATTACCTGATTCAGTGAGTCTTGTGTGAGGGAATAGCCCTATTATTAAAAGGGTTTTTCTAGCCCATGATAAGATGTCAATTAAAGAAGGATTTGCAATATTAATTCTGTAAATATGGTATTCATTAGTTCATATTTCAATTTCTCATGATATATTGTTGCAAATCTTTCCTTAATTGGCATCTTAACATGTGCCCATTCCCAATGGGAACATGTTAGAAAAACCCTTATTAAAATGAGAAATACAACATTAAATCGCTTGGTTGAAGTATACAAACATCTCATGTAAATTTTGTATACCAGATTGTGTTCCAATAAGTTGCTGCCCGCCAGCATGACTCTGGTGACCCAACTGCTGCTGATGCATGTTTTGAAGATTTCTTTGTTGACCCATCAAATGCTGTTGCTGTGGCATGTTCTGCTGGTTAGCTGGCTGTTGCGGTGACAAGTTTGAAACATTGTTTTGCTGCCCTAGTAGCCTTTGCTGTTGCTGCTGTTGTTGGATATCTGAGATATTACTTTGTTGACCAATTAGTTGACTTTGTTGCAAATTCCCAGAATTTGGTTGTTGACCAATCAGTTGCATTTGCTGCATGTTCCCAGAATTCAGTTGCTGGCCAATCAGTTGACTTTGCAGCATGTTCCCAGAATTTGGTTGTTGGTTAATCAGTTGACTTTGTTGCATGTGCCCAGCATTTGGTTGCGGACCCAGTACCTGTTGTTTTTTTTATAAGGAATACAAGTTATCTACACAAGGGCACCAAAGGGGTGATACTCATGTATAAAAAGCCAGAAGGGGGTGAATCCCATATAGAAAAGAATAGGGAAAAGACTATGCACTTCAGATATCGTGAGTCAAATTAGTCTCACGTGGGACCAACCCAATTCAACTAGAAACCCAACCCACATGCCCATTAAACCACTGAAAAATAAAAGTATAAAACTAACAAACAACTTCCTAATAAAGGGTCCAGTCTCGTGATCATGTTATCATGATAATCTTTTGTACGAGAATTAGTGATGATGAGTAATCTTATCTATAAAGGGACAATATTAAGGTGCCACCGGGAACGGGCACAATACCTGTTGTTGCTGCTGTTGTTGTTGCTGCTGCTTGATAACTGACTGTTGATGCTGCTGAAGCATAGACTGAGTTGGTTGTTGGACTTGTTGTATAGACGATTGTTGTTGATTTGGTTGCAGCCCAGAAATCATGGAAGACTGCATAACAGAAGAAGTTTGCATCATTTGCTGCTGGGCAGACTGTTGTTGAATACTTTGTTGCTGTAACTTCTGCTTTAACATTTGATGCTGAAATTGTTGTTGGTACATGTACTGCTGTGAATTTTGATTCTGCTGTGGGTGTTGCTGAGAAACAACTTGTTGTTGTCTTCCTTGCAGTTGCCTTTGCGCACTGGAGAACATATTGGAAGCAGTCGCTTGATTCATTGTATTTCCCATGGAACTTTGTGAGATGCCAGAGATATTCGGCAAATTAGAATTCTGGCCAACATTTGGCATAGTATTTTGTGCTAACCCATTAGTTGCCAATGTATTTGGCAAGCTGGCTGTAGTAGATGTTACATTGTTCTGAGTGCTCTGAGTTGAAAGCTGTTGACGAGGTTGAGATTGATTAGGCACCATCTGGAGAGACGCAGACTGGCTTTGCTTGTGCACTTGGGTCTGAACATTTTGAGAAGCCACTGAAAGAAAATGAAAAAGTGGACTAAATAAGTACATATAAAAAAGAAAATAATCATGGTACATCTAAAAATCGACCATTGCAGATGAGTTCGGACGTTGTGCCATAAATACGGCCAGTGCCTCAGTGGCTCCCGCAAATTGCGGATAAGGGGGGTTGGATATACGCAGCCTGACCCTTGTGTTAGCAACACAAAGATGCTATTTCCGAATGACCCTTACATCGCGCGATAAAAATTGCATCAGAGGACCGCTACTTCACAAGAGAAAGAAGCACAGCCACTTTGGTTTTTCATTTAATTAATTAGTTTTTCATTTAATTATTTTGTTTCTTATCAAAATACGATGAAGTGAAATAGTAAAAATTAACGAGGTAACAATTTAAAATCAATGAGTAATACCTAAAAATAAAAACTCTATGTATACCGCGCATAGAGTGCGTGGGACCCATACTAGTTTCGATTTATTCCATTATAATCAAGAACCAAGGAGTAATGACTCTTTGGCAACATTGGCAATATTCTACATCGCTCCACCAAATTTAATGCCATAATAAAAATAAGGGTAAATTGATAACTTTTACCTAGTAATAATCTCATTTTTCAGAACTTATACCTAAGATAATTTTTTTCAAAACTTATACCTAAAATCTTATTTTCTTCCAAACTTAATACCAACCCTCAAAAATAACATAAGTTGACTGTTTTACCCTTATTAATTAGGGGTTTTCCTCCTTTTCCCACCAAATTAAATCATTAATCCCAAATCCACTCATACACCTCTGACCTCCTCACAACAACAATAACAACCCACCTCCTTTCCCACCAATACCGTCACTAAAATAATTGCTATTTTCGATCAACCCAGATTTCAGCTCATTCTCATCATCCTCCTCATTATTGAGGTTTTTTGTAACTTTCCCTTCATTTTCAGGGACGATTTTCGCCTCTTCTTGAGAAACAACCACTTCTTTTTATGGGTTTCCTTCAATTGTTACTCTAGCTGTAATTGAGAATTAAAAAGACCAATTTAGATTTTCTACATTGTCCCTCATAAACCGGGGAAATAAGGAGTAACAGTTCCCAGGACATCGTTTTTCGTCAAAACAAATGGAGCCTAAATATAATTGTGAGGGGGAAAAAAGAAGAAAAACAAAAGAAGAAAGAAATAAGAAAGAGAACCTGGATCTTGTGGATTGCTACTCACACCAGCAGAGTTGGAAGGCATAGCATTAGGGAGTGAACTCTGAGATTTTGACTCCATTGTAAGCATTTTCAAGGATATTTTTCGCAGGTAGTCAGACTGAACAAGCGAGAAGTTCTCAGAAGAATTAAATTACAAATGAAATATAATACTATGATTAAAAAATGACATGATGACATCAATATAAAAGCACATACCTGGCTTGTAGCAGCACTATATATCTTCTCCTCAAATCTTATAGCAATCTGCTTGAGCTCTTGCAGTCCGTCTTGGCCAGAAAATGGCAGGTGTCGTTTCAGTGTTTCCATTCTACAATCGCAAAGACACTTCAATTATGTACATCCAGCAATTTATAGTTCTTTAAAATAGCGAGAGGAAAAAATAATTCAGCCATCAAAACATATTCAAACATACTGTCAGTCCAAATGGTTAAAAAATCACAAATTCCATTCTATATCACAATCAATCAATTCCAGATATAAAACTCCAACTGGACAAGCAAATTATCCAATGAAGACTGAATAAAAGTATAAAACTACACCAATGGAAAAGAAAAACTAATTCAGCCATCAAAACATATCCAAACATACCGTCAGTCCAAAATGGTAAAAATCATCACAAATTCCATTCTATATCACAATCAATTCCAGATATAAAACTCCTACCGCAAAAATTATCCTACGATGGCTGAATAGAGCGACATTTATGGTAGATTAACTTCTAAAATCAGGGATGGCTTCCACATTGGCAGCCAGAACATAATCAACTGGACAACTGATTGTGGCAGCTCTCTGTACTCCAGTTAACATAGAAGGAAGTCGACTCAATTACAACAGAATTACACATATTCGTCAAAGAATTTAATGTCAAACGTTGCATCAAAAACAACAATAAAAAGTAACATCCTATTCAATGTGTAAGCCAGGATAAGGGTAACCCATAGACTTAAGTTTATACACAATAAGAGAATGGGCTAAGTAGGTTATCTCCTAAAGCCACCATGCCAGTGACCACTGACCATGTAAGGTCTCCATGTCAACTCTAAATAAAGCTATCAAACTAACTGCCTATTGCATTTAGCTTATTTTTCCATGAAGTGAAACTAAGCCTCACAGCCAACCTTTATGCCGCCACCACCAAGAATCAATCCAGACCAAACATGGAATCTGGGAAAAGCACATCAAAGGGCCTCTCACTACACCTGGTGAAAGTGAAATGCAAATACTAGATATTGAGCTTCCTCCAAAAGTGAACGAAATAGAGGCCAGCCAACTTTCAAGACAAACAAAAAAATATAGATATTTTCGTTAGATACTACGTATTTTAGCTTCAGATGTGTGAGCATTACTACTGAGCAACAGGTACCTTTGTGTCAACACTTTTTTCCTCTAAATTCTCATGACACTGCTTTTTAGAAAAATATCTTGAGGAAGTAATCAGCTAGCTGTTCTCTGGCAGCTCTGGATATCAAGATCGATTTCTCAAGAGTCTTAAGTAAGGTTGGTCAAAGCATAAAACTATGATAATATCAACAAGACGAGATCAAACGCATTTCTGATTATCACTGCACAAGTTCTGAGTGCCCTCGATAACTTTAGTAATGATCTTATAATGGTTCACAACTTCACGAGGACAATGACCAATGTACCCATTGCTCTTTCTTTTTTTTTTGGTGAAATGTTAATGCTTATATTAGATAATCAAGAAGTACATCACCAATGTTTTCCTACAACTTATCCAAATTCAACTTCTATCGTGCAGCTAACCAATACCTTAAAGTTTCATTACATTAAACCTAAACTGTGGCACCAATCTTTAGCAGCACACCCCCTAGCAGTCCAGTACTTGCTCTTTACCGTACACCCAACTGATTTCTCACTTGTTGCAGCAGAACAGAAGGCTGACAGACTACTTGCTCAACTCTACACCTATTTCTCGCCATCCAAATCAGGTAAATCAATGCAACAATAGCAGCATATATTACATGTTTCCTCATCAGTGATCTCGACTTCAACTTTCTGCATCAGATGAGAACATTCTGGTGAGCAATGCAGCTATCCAGCCACATGTTCAGTAGTTTCAAACATCTTTGCCTGAACTCACATTCAAAGAATAAATGTTCATGAGACTCAGGAGCCATGCCACACAAATCACATCCACCATCTCCTATGACTCCAAACTGCAACCATCTATCCTTAGTTAATAGCCTCCTCATAGCAAACATCCAGGCTATGAAAGAGTGATTGGGTACATTCACCCTGTTCCATACAACATAATACCAGTACGCTAATCCAATTCTTTTCAAGTAACTTATTTAATAGCCTCCCCATTGCTCTTTGATACGAAAGTTAAGCTTCGCATCACTATTTCTCTTAAATATATCCGATTCCAATACGTTAATCCAATTCTTTTCAAGTAACTTATTTATATGTCTCGTAGTAAATCACATCAAATTCAACACTCTACCTTCCCGTTTCCACGGTAACAGGGGAATAGTACTTTCAATACGTTAATCCAATCCTTTTCAAGTAACTTATTTATACTTCTCGTAGTAAATCACATCAGATCCAAGTATTCAACACTTTAGCTTCCCGTTCCAAAGTAACAAGGAAAAAAGTACTACTGCTTAGCTGGAACAAAACATTAGCACAATACGCAGCAGAGTAATGCTTAGTATTGTGCTAAAATATAGCTTTTGATAAGGGGACTGAACTCTACTGATCAATATAGGAAACATTTAAAGTCCAACAGAATTCCAAGGAACAAGCTTACAGCGGTTTTGTTCTTTCAATGGAACCCACTTGCTAGGTTGGCCTTCCCACAACCTTTCTCATCTAACCCAAGTTGCCAAACAAGCTTTAAAATAAAATAAATAAAGGCAAGTAAAGGTTGCAAATTTATTAGTAATC
>JAGPOY010000083.1:2046-36985 GCA_018983105.1 Silene uniflora | reverse complement strand
AAGTGGGAGTTTGTTGGAGCGAGTGTCCTCCACAGTTAGTGCGATAACGTTATTGCACATACACTTGTACGGACAAATGGGAGATTGTTGGAGCTGGTGTCCTCCACAGTTAGTGCAATAATTTTATTGAAACTCTAAAAGGATCACAGGGCATACTTTTGTATTATTATCAGTTGATCCACGTTTATCAATAACGATTGGCTTGCTAGATAAGTTTGACGTTATTGTCATACAGATGGCGGTGATCAACTGGTCCCTAAAAGTCACACCTATAGGATACGTTTGAGAGATGTGACGGTATGATAATACAGTCATGTTGATGCCTAATACGACTAAACAGTTAGTCGGAGTAATTGACTAAATTATTAGTCAGTGCGATGTTGAGATAATTATTTAATACAGATTAAATAAAATTGGCTAAGACGGATTAAACTGTTAATTCGTAAATTAAATATAAACGGTTATATTTAATTAATGTATATAATGGGAGCTTAGACGAATTATATAATTAATTCGTAAATTAATATAAACGGTTATATTAATTAAGCTTATTATACAATATTGTCATTTTCATGTTTGTCAGACCATTATTAATATATCGACGGTTAGATATATTAATATCTGACACGTTAATTGACGATTTATAATTAAAACCCGTAAAATACATTTTAGCGAAATGGGTCGATCTATTCGTTAGAATAAGGTGAGAGCGGAAAGCCCACTCTCACCCTAATACCACTCGGCCGAAATGAACAAAAGGGGAGTCCCTCTCCTTTTGTCAGTTAACCAATTAATTTTTACAACAACTAGGGTTTTGAGAAACATTTCTCTCAATTCTCTCGATCTCACATCAGAAAACTCACAAGAGTTCTCCCAATATTGCAAGGCAATCGGAGAACATTTCTAGCACAAGGGGCATAGTCTCAAGCGGTTTTGGGTGCAACGATTAGGAGGAAATCTACGTTGATTTCTGATCTTAGGCAACTCGCACGGACCAAAGGTTGATTTCTCATATCTAGTTTTTCGTTTATTGCATTTCGTTTATGACGCGTATTTCACATGTTAAATTTTCGTTATAGTCCTAAAATTTAAGGGGTGAATATACGGATATTCCCCACAATGATATGTTTAAGGATAGAGGTATTTTGCATCAAAAGAGTGTAGTTGGCAGGCCTCAACAAAATGGTAGGGTTGAGAGAAAGCACAGACACCTTGTTGAGACTGCCAGGGCTTTGAGGTTATATTCACATTTACCTATTAAATTTTGGGGGGAGTGCATTTTGACTGCCACATATCTCATAAACAAAATGCCTTCTCTCCTGTAGCCAAGTTCACCACTGTTAGAACCTTGTTAGCACTAGCTTCTGCTAAAAACTGGCCATTGCACCAGTTAGACATCAATAATGCATTCTTACATGGATATCTTGAGGAAGAAGTCTACATGAAACCACCAGAGGGCTACAAGGTTGATGCTGGGCTTGTCTTTAAACTAAAGAAATCCATTTATGGCCTGAAACAGGCATCCAGACAATGGAATATTGAACTTACCAAACACTTGATTAGTTTGGGTTTTAGACAATCCAGGGAAGACTATTCACTGTTTATCAAGAAGACAGCAACCACTTGTCTCATGGCTCTAGTTTATGTTGATGACATCCTACTTATAGGAGATGATTCTGCTGGTATTATTCATACCAAGAAGAGCTTGGACAGTAAGTTCACCATCAAAGACCTTGGATTAATGAGGTACTTTCTAGGCTTAGAAGTGGCAAGGAATGAATCAGGTATAATGCTCAATCAGAGAAAATACATTCTTGACATCTTGTCTGATCTGAAAATGGAAACATGTCATACTTCAGACTTTCCTATGCCCAAAGGATTAAAACTATCCACAGATTCTGGTGCCATTCTGCAGAAACCAGACCAGTACAGGAGATTAATTGGAAGATTGTTGTACTTAAATCTAACTAGACCTGACATATCTTATTCTGTGCAACATCTATCTCAGTTCCTTAGTCAACCACGTTTACCACACTATCAGGCAGCTCTACATGTTGTGAGATATCTGAAAGGAACTATCAACACTGGTTTATTTTACCCTGCTGATAATTACTTGAATATTACTGCATACAGTGATGCTGATTGGGGTACCTGTGCTTTCAGTTGTAGATCTTTAAGTGGATATGCAGTCTTCTTAGGCAAATCTTTAATCTCTTGGAAGACTAAAAAACAGAAGACTGTCAGCAAAAGCACTGCAGAGTCTGAGTATAGGAGCATGTCTTATGTCTCTGCTGAACTGGTTTGGCTACATGCCCTTTTGACTGATATGCATGTTGCACCATCTTTACCTATACCTCTTTTTTGTGACAACAAGGCCTCTGTTCATATAGCAGAAAATCCAGTCTTCCACGAGCGTACTAAGCATCTCAATGTGGATTGCCATTATGTAAGGGACAAGTTTTAGGAAGGATTTCTTACCCCTAGACATGTGAGGACTGGGTTACAATTGGCAGATATAATGACCAAACCCCTTGGAGCACAACAGCACCATTTTCTGTCTGTCAAGCTTGGACTGAAGCTCATTGCTGCCATTCCAGCTTGAGGAGGGGATGTGAGTTAGACAAGATTAGCCTACTAACCTAATCCTAGTTAGTTAGTCACTAATTGATTAGTTAGTTAACTCTAACCAACATTTTGTATATAAGAACACCTCGTAACTAACTCTCATTAAGTTAACACAAATCATCTTTCTATTTACTCCTTTCTCTCTCTAATGTTTTCCTTTGTTCTTCAAGCTCCAACAATGGTGGATGACTAGATTTCACAAGTACTTACTAAGTACTTGAGATGACTAGATGAGCAATTGAGGAAACGGAGTGTCTATACCTCTAATCGCGAATTAAGCAATAATAGAGTACTGAATGAAGAGGTTATATTCAGCCTTGAGTTCTGACCCCACATCGAGCCAAGTGTACCATAACCAATATGACAAGTACGAAGTAGAAGTTGTTTATAAGTCAAGTGATTATACGGACTAGTCTCTCCGTCTAACTCAATAGTTTACGCTTGCTTATTTCCCCTCACCGAATAAAGCATATATACACACATAAGATACAAATAAGCTAACTATTCAACTGGACAGAGGAAATACATATTAAAAGTGTATACGTGTATTAGTGTATATTAGTCCGTCCATAAGATAAAACATAAGTACTTTTCTTGTTTTTTTTTACTAGAACTAAAATCAGACTACTCGATTGTGAGTGAAGAAGTTACTTAATTCGCATTTGCATGCAAGCATAGCAAAAGCAATAATGACCGAAAAGCAGCTTAACAAAAGAAGTTACTTAATTCGTAGCTATTAAGTGCTCCCCCGTTTGGATCATTTATTGCTTTCATATTTCACCCAAAGATAATAGAGAAGGAAGGGGATAAATCGATCATTTTAGTGTTATTGTTACTAGACCACAAGTAAATGAAAATGAAGATGAATAAGTGAATAATTATATTGCCTATCAAAGGTATTTTCCAAATAAGACGATAAACAAATAAATTACACACTTAAAATAAAACAGGTAAATAAAAGACTGATACGGAAAGATACCCCTACCTTGAAATCATTCTCTTAAAAATATCAAATAAAAAATATTAACCGCGACGAGGGATTTATGTTATTCTCCAAACAAATTAAGGACTTTGATAACACCAAATTTTGAAATCAAATGGTTGTCAACTTAAACCGAGGTCTATAATACACAAATACACAAATACACAAATCAATAATAGGCTGATCAAGGTAATTTAGCTAGCTTTGTTTTGAGTATGTCCAAATTGCTTTGTTTTTTGTGAACAAAGTAATGTTAATTAGATAAAAGGGTCAATTGTTGAACACTACCTTATAAATACACTACTTTGCAAACTACTACCTTTAATTCCATTTTTTGTTAAACACTCCCTTAAACATACATCTTTATGTTAAACACTCCCAAAATACAATTTTCAGCAAAAAAAGTCAACTATCCGGCATTAACCACCGGAGGCACGTGATGTATTTTATTCGAGTAATAAGAGAGACAAAAAAAGAAAGAAGAATGGTATACAAAGAACACAAATTCTCATTTGTAACGGACAAAATCCGTCACAAGCTTGTGACGTGAGACAAAACTGCAAGTGGGAGGAGGAAGTGAAAGGGCAAGTGGGAGAGGGTTATGAGAGGTCACAAGCGTGTGACTGTCACAAGCAAGACAGGCTGAAGAAAGAAACAGAAAAAAAGAAGAATGGTTAATAAGGAGAAAAGAAAGAAAGCTAAATGGTTAATAAAAAGGAAATAAAAAGTTTAGGAGGGAAAATTTAAAAGGGAGCAAAAAAGTAGAGGGAAATCAAAGTTTGTTTAAATGAAAATAAAAGATATTACGTGTCTCCGGTGGTCAATGCCGGATACTTGACTTTTTGTGTCGGAAATTATATTTTGGGAGTGTACATAAAAAAATGTATGTTTAAGAGAGTGTTTAACAAAAATTGGAATCAAAGGTAGTAGTTTGCAAAGTAGTGTATTTATAAGGTAGTGTTTAACAATTGATCCTAGATAAAAACAAGAAGTAATAGAGTAACACAGATTCGCATTTGAGACGGGTTAAAAAAAACAGTAGGTCTTGCTTGCGACGGGTCGGATCTTGCGACTGGTATTTTGTGAGAGGAAATGGTTAGAGGTGACAAGGTGGGCACCCCCCATGTGCTCCCCCACTCACCCTTGATGGGTATTTTGTGAGAGAATATGGTATCCGTCACTCATTTGTGACGGATAGTGTCCGTCACAAATGAGAATTTGTGTAAAAAAAATCCACATGAGTACGTATATCATAAAGACAAATCATTTCTGATTATTTAATTAGACACTTTAATTTTTGTCTTATCCACTCACGGATGTGATATCTAAGTTATCATAAACTTGTGACCAATACCTCACGGCCTCACCCATATAGTAAAGTGAGACGTAAATACTAAAGACACAGAAAGGCTAGGTTAGTAGCATAATAAAGCTTAAGAATAGGTAGAGTCAAAATCCTAAAGTATAGGGTTTTGTCTTAAGACTTGAGGACATATCACACTATAGAGTAACCGGCTTTTTTCATAAGTCGACATACAAATCCCGGTTTGCAGTGAGCCACTGACTGCCACCGATCACGGCTTCAGTCAATTTAATTCCTCGGTACATGTACTTTTTCATGTGCTTATCAGCTTATGAGTTATGACTATGACTCCACTATACGCTTTGCGGCTTGCCACTTAACCCTTTTTTGAGGAAGTTAGTGACGGAATTAGGATTTGTAGCTATGAGGGTAAATCTTGTAAGTGATAACTGTCTTTCTTTTTAGTTATGAACTTGTGATTCTTTGGTATTTTATAAGTTGTGTTGGATCTATGCCTTGAATCTGTTAGTTACGCATATTATAACAGTCTAAATTTGAATTTGAAAAACTCCTCAATAATAATGAAACTCTTCTCCGTTCTGCTATTTGGACATTGTTAACATACTGTTAGTGAACCGGCAAGTAAATTTGTGTGTTGCTTTCATTTATCGTTCTTAATTATCTTTTCTCGCATCTGTTATAACAAGTTGGTTTTTACTTAACAGATTTGGAAACCAAATACCCCGAAATATTTTTTTTGGTGTCTAATAAGTTGGCTTTTACTTCGTTAAAACCTGTTGGATAATAATATTACGAGTATCGGAGTATAGTAATTCAATGAGGTCTAATTGTAGGGTTTTAGTGTCAGGGACTGTTTCTCCAATAAATTTCCTCATTTTAATTTGTTTTGATTTTTCAAATCATCATTTCATTAAAATTAACGATTTTATGGCAACAGTTATTATTAGTCAATTAAGTTGGTATGATGTTATTAAGAATGATACTCATCGAGTCATCCTAATAAAGAACAGAAAGGTATTCCGTAATAAAAAAAAAAGTATTTTTATGTACATATCAGCTAATTTAATACAGTAATTGGTAAAATTATGAGAACTAATACTCGATCACATGGATTTGAAGCACTTTAATTTTTAAATCGCCCTTCTAATTCACCTTAAAAAAAAAAAAATGCTTATACCTTGACTATACTGAATTATGCAATTTGTGTTACTTCCTCCTTTTTATAATGATGTTATTCCCATTTGTTGAATATATTGTAAGGAGTATTTTAATGAACACAAATTCTCATTGAAGACGGGCATATTCGTTACAAGCTGAAGACGGGTCAAGTAATAGCCAAGTGGGCAGATAAGACAAAAGCAGAATGTTACTCCCTAGGCATTCTGCTTTTGTCTTATCTACCTAATTCGGTATTATTTGACCCGTATTCAGCTTGTGACGGATATGTCCGTCTTCAATGAGAGTAGTTGTTTAATGAAAATGGGAAACCATTAAAAAATGGAGGAAGTATATTATATTACAAAACAATCTTCTTTTGCATACAAAAAATCAAAAACCAAATAATCAACAATTTTTCATGAAACAAGGGAAAATGGGTTTGGTACATATGCTTGTTAAAAATAGTTAAGCCCATCTAATCTTGAAGTTTCTAATGTTTAATTTAAGCTAACAAGTACTCCTAAGTCCTAAACAACTAACAAATTAGTCAGCTTAAGTGCTTTAAGTATCCAAAGCTTGGTTAATATGTAAGCCACAAACTATGATTAGACAATTATTAGTGTATGATTAACTCATCAAAATTATAATTAGCAGAAATATCATATCAATGGAATATAATTAATTAGTATGAAACATATTCGCCACAAATATTAGTGGGTTTCAGCTTTCGAGTTAGTTAACTAACCTTTTTTACTTAAAAAAATATTCATTGTCGTCAGACAAGACAAAATTATACTAAAAAATAATAAGTAATTAGTCAAAGTAAGTAAACTAATTAAAATTATGGTAAACATTTGTACCTAATAATCAAATTAATTAAGAGATTCCATGATGAATCTATGGAATTTGGGACCATATAATTAAGGGTCCATACCCTGGGTTTCTCCACTCGTGTGCACGACCTTTTGCCGGGGAATTTTATTGAGTAAGATTGTTAACGTGCATAATTGATGTCTTTTAAGTTTAGTATTTACTGTGTTATGCAACTTGGGTAGTATAATCTATGTTAGCAATGGCGGATTTAAGGGGGCTGGTAGGGGCGCTCGTTCCCGCTGGCCAAGGGATAATAATTCGTAAGTTTTAGTTAAAATTTTCGATTTTTTTTTTCAAATTTTCTGTGAAGAAGTCATGATCTCCATTAATGGTGATGGAGATGAAGCTTGATCATAACAAAATTAGTTAGAGAGAGAGATACTTACACATAAACCTCATATAGTTCACATTTCGTTATGCATTAGCTTTAGCCCGTATAGCGATTTGCGGAGCCGACAAACCCGGCCATCAGTAGAGGGATAGAATCCGGGAGGCGGTTTCATGTATACTTCTTCTTGAAGATCACCGTGGAGAAAAGCATTGTGGACATCCATTTGATGGAGGCTCCAATTCTTTGCGGCGGCTATGGCAAGGAGAGTGCGAACGGTCACAAGTTTAACTGTTGGAGCAAAAGTTTCATTATAGTCCACTCCTTCTACTTGGCGATTGCCCATAACAACTAATCGAGCTTTATACCGTTCGATCGTACTATCAGCATTATATTTGATTTTGTATACCCATTTTGATCCGATAGCCTTCTTTGACGGAGGTAAAGTCTCGAGAGTCCAGGTGTTGTTTTTTCGAGTGCCTCTATTTCAAGACGCATGGCAGCCTTCCATTCTGGAACCTGCATTGCGTCTTTAAAACAACTAGGCTCGTGATTTTTGGTCACGGCCGATAAAAAAATTTTGTAGTTAGGAGAAAACTTAGCATAATTAATATAATGAGAAATAGGGAAGGGAGTACCTGAAGACGATGATTGGGTTGCGTTAAGAAAGTGAGACGAGGGACGAATAGACGGGCAAACAAAATCCTTTAGGTTCGAATTGGTAAATTTCAGTCGATGGCCACGGCCCAAATCAGATGGAACAGAGGATTGAGCTGTGTGGGTTTGAGTATTATCAGATTGGACTGGGTTGGTATTTTCGAGCTGGGCTGTGTTGGAGTTATTGGAGTCGATTTGGGCTGTGTCAGTCTGGGCAAATGTTGTGGTTTGTGTTGTTGGGCCGAAACATGTGTCAGTGTTGACAGATGTTCTGGACGTGTTGTTTGGGCTGGAATGTGGGCTGTTTGAAGGTGCAGGATTGGGTTGGGCTGTCGAGGTAGAAATGGAAGTTTTGGGTGAGTTGAGTAAGACAACGTGCTCTATGGGTTCAAAAGTATCACTTAAAAAGGAATTGGTCGAATCACTCTCGTCATGTAAGTTGAGATTGTGATACGGAAAATCATGCTCAATAAAAACCACATCGCGGGACTCAAAATAGGACCCGTTATCTAAATCATAAAGTCGCCATCCTTTTTTTCCAAACGCATATCCGATAAAAATGCATTTTCTACTTCGAGAAGCAAATTTGTCTCGAGTACGATTAAGACTTTTTGCGTAACAAAGACATCCGAAAATACGAAGATTCTCCATAGGAGGAGGTTTATTAAAAAGCATTTCATAGGGGGTCTTGCCTTTAAGAAGAGGTGTCGGAGTGCGGTTTATTAAATGTACGGCAGCTAAGACACATTCACCCCAAAATAAAATGGGTAAGCTGGCTTGGAATAAGAGGGCACAGGCAACATTTAAAATGTGGCGGTGCTTACGTTCTACCCGGCCATTTTATTGAGGGGTGTCAACGTTTGAAGTTTGAAAAAGAACCCCATTGGTATTAAACAAAATTTATAAGTGGCGCAAATTCGGTACCATTATCACTTCGCAAAATTTTTATCTTTTTATTAAATTGTCGTTCAACCATAGCAAAAAAATTTAATAAAGTTTGTTGGACGGCGCTTTTATGACGTAGCAAATATACCCAAGTAGACCTTGAAAAATCGTCAACTATTGTTAAAAAATATTGAGACCCACACGAGCCAGTTTCAGAGTAACGACCCCATAAATCACAATGTATTAAATCGAAAATAGAGTTTGCTTTATTCGAACTTAAATAAAAAGGTGCACGCGTTTGTTTCGCGCGAAGACAAATATCACAAGTCTTGCTATGGAAATGAGAATTAGAACGTGAATTTTTGGAAATAAAAGGCAAATAATGAGAGATATTGGAGGAAGGATGCCCCAACTTTCGATGCCATAATTCGACGGAATCAATAGAACCGACCGCATATGCTCTAGCCTTTTCGTCTCGAACCCCCGTCAAATAGTATAGCCCCTCATGTTGCTCACCCGGCCCCAATCACCGTCTTCGAGGAACGGTCCTGTATGAGACATAAATTGTGAGAAAATTGAATAGTGAGCGTATGATCAACAAGAAGGCTAGAGACGGATATCAAATGACAATGTAATTTAGCGGCGTAAAGAACATTTTTTAAAACAAGTCGGGATGATAGTCTTATATCACCCGATTGAGAAGCAACGGTAGTGTCACCATTTGGCAACCCGACTGATAAAGGCGGGATGGTGCGAATATTAAAAAAATGAGAAATACAACCTGACATATGATGGGAAGCTCCCGTGTCAATAAGACAATAATCCATGAAGATAAAGGAATAGAGGAAACATTACCGTGAATACGATCGGACGAGTCACCTTTGTGTTGCTGCCAGAGGCGTGTTAACTCAGCAAGCTCCATAGCATTGAGAGAATTAAGGTCTATTTTATCCAGAGTAGACAACGAGTTTGACTCGGCAGCAGGGGTGGCAGACGAGGTCTGACCCGAGGCCATATTTACTCGAGGTGCAGCACTAGTATTACCTTGACGAAGACGATCAAACTGACCCCTGCCATGACACTCTGAAACAGGGGAAGAGGCAGACCTGCTAAAATCCGTGGTATTGGGAGGAAGAGAGATCCTATTCCGGGGACGATTACCCCACCAATATTGGAGAGAGTGCCCCGGTTTTTGACACGCAATACAAAAATATTTTGATGTTGTACGAGATGAAACAGTATTTGTATTACGAGATTTATTATGAGCAGAGGTAGCAAATGCCATCACTGCGGGTTCGGGTTCAGCATCAACATGGGACAAATGATGAACCCCTTCTTCCTGTAAAAAACGATTATAAATGATATCTAAAGAGTGAAGAGGATTGGTACCTAGAATTTGTGATCGAGCATTATCGTATCGATTATCCAAACCAATTAAAAAATTACGAACCCGCTGCTTACCCCGCTGCATATCCGTCTTGGCCACCCAGTCACACGAACAAGCAGAACACGAGCAGTCCGGGAGCGGATCGTATGGAGATGCAGATTTGGTTTCAACAATTTTGTTATTGAAATTCGTCATGATTATCAAAGACGAAACCAGCGATCGAGATTGAAAAAAAAACGAGAGTTTGAGAGATTATTGTAAACCTGATACTGATACCATAATAGAAATCGATATTGTAGTGAACATAAGAGATTATTATTTGATTCAAGTTGCTTGTAATACAATTTTACCTAGCTATATATACTTGTAGGAAATCTACATATTTACAGAAACAATAATATAACAATTACAATATTTACGGTTTATGGAAGGAAGCGATTCTTGCCGAGATAGTAGATGCTAGCAACGGCTAGTTTGCAGATTATGTGCAACGGCTATGAGCTGGTTATTATCCCTGTTCATATTTTTCGCCCCCGTAACTATGAATTCTGGCTCCGCCATTGTATGTTAGTAGCAAATATTCACTTAAGTTGGACGAGTGATCTTGGACTTCAGGATGATAACAAGCCAAGTTGATAGAAAGCCTAGGGCTGCTTCACTTTAGCTAGAAATGCTCGTATGCTTACTCAGTTACTCGGTGAACCTTAGAATCATGGGCTTCATCTCGAGCTTGAATTGAGCTCACACGCGAGCCAGTCACACGTTGTTCGGTAGCTATCTCGTCTCATCATCATCCAAATGAGGACATTCATATTAGGGTGCTACCAACTTTCTCTTTTTAACCTTCTGATCTCCAACTTTATCCTTTCACCCTCTCACAACCGACTAAATTAATATATATCGGGTGGGGTCACAAGATAATAGATCAAGCAAAATAAACGATATTTTAATCGGTTGTGAGAGGAGAAGGTAGAAGAGAATGTTGGAAAGAGAAAGTAGATAGTATTTCTCGTATACTGTTAGTCTGTTACGCAATAGATAGTAAAATATCTACACACACTTGGATTCCTTGCAATGGACCACGCACAATGAGCATCAGAGCATGCAAGGACGTGCCCATTTAAATTCTGATGCTACATAGTTGAAAATGAATTATTTATAAGAAAAATTCATTTTTATAATCTTAAATTAAATATTTTTATTTATTATTACGTAGTTGTAGTTATAACTTATATAAGTGTCATTGTCGGCTTAATTATATAGATGGAATATAACCGAAGGTTGGAAAATAAAAAAGCTAATAATGCAAACAAAATACTCCTATAGTACAGTACGTATCTGAGGCACAAGCCCAAATAGGGACACCCGTTAGGATGAAGACGTATATGGATACCTATGAGCCGTATCTACCAAGTAAAACTCATGCTCCACCATCCATGACCGGTACAATTTTTCGAATAACTTTTTTAAAAAATACAAAAGAAGATGAATATATTTCAGGAGACAAGTAAACAGACTGTTAAATATCGTCCACAGATTAAGTGATTAACCAAACTCGAATGGGTTGGGCTCCATATATTCACGTCAAACAAGAATCTATAAATCATAAATCTAGATTTCAGTCCAACACGACCCAATCTGAATACGATTTACAGACACGGAAACAATTTATTTGAGACCCAACTCGAACTGGATCAGCCATTTGGCGTACGCAAATGGGTAGATTTAGTGTTAGTTGTGAGTTTAAAGAATATGGCTTACGTTTAAGCGCTTGAAGAAGCACCAGAATCCACTTTAGAACAGAGAAAAGGGTTATTCTGAT
Source organism: Silene uniflora (assembly GCA_018983105.1). NCBI lineage: Eukaryota > Viridiplantae > Streptophyta > Magnoliopsida > Caryophyllales > Caryophyllaceae > Silene > Silene uniflora. The sequence goes on along the minus strand of JAGPOY010000083.1, from coordinate 24,944 downwards.
CGAGTATGGATTCGACTAACCGAGCACATCACTTCATGTATGATCATACTCGGATCAGGTAACATCAAATTGGGATATACTTCAAATACACTAATCCGACTACCGCCCTTGCAACTATGAGGACTGCATGGGCAAAAAAAAAACGAAAACTTCATGAAATCATAACAGTACAAACGTCAACATATCTATCTAACCAAAGCAATAGGCATACAGGATTTAACAACTGATTCTTTCAACACGCAAGGAATTTGGACCTTTTTTTGTCCATTGTCGAACAGCATGAAATGCAAATGAATCTTAGTTTAATACAGAATGGTTAGAAGACAAGACGAAAGGCTTGAAACCTCGTCTTACACTCTGCCAAATGACTTTTGTTTTGGCAATGGACCGGTCCAATTGACATATAAGACTAGCCCATGGCATACTTTTGAGTCCAGCTCCTTGCAGTGCTCTCGTACTTGGTCTTATCAGTCTTGTACATGTGAGCTATCTCAGGCACAAGGGGGTCATCGGGATTAGGATCCGTCAGCAGTGAACAAATGGAAAGCAATACCTGCTCGACATGGAAGTTGCGTTACTTTTGGAGATTTTCAGGGATAACCCTTATTTTATGCCGAGTATAAGTGAAAATAACAAGGCAACCGGAGTAATGGACGAACCTTAGAAATTGTAAGAGCAGGACTCCATTGCTCTTTCAAAATGTCCAAGCAAATGCTTCCATTACTATTGATATTCGGGTGGAAAACCTTTGTTCTAAACGCTACCTGCAGACATAGTACAGAAATCAGGAAAGAGAGACAGGCTATGTTTAGAACTCAGAAGACCCCAACACGGGTGCATGTTAAACTGTTGCACACTTGTACCAGGCTATGTTTCTGAAAAATCCACATATTTTGGCCTAAAATGTATTCATGTATTATACTACGTCTGAGTCCCGTGTGTGGGACATGGGTATGTCAGGCAATAAGAGCCGAAGTGTTTTATGGAGGGCATCCAGCCCTCACTCAACAAAACGACAGTAGCCATGCAAAAATGACAAATTGTAATGATGAAACAATTTTTAACCATTATTACGAGCTAAAAACTCTCGAAAGATATAAGCTTGTAAGATCCACACTAATGTCAGTGTGACCTAATTCAAACACAAAATCCCCATTTGCAAAATGTAGAAATAACTGATGAACTTAAGATAACTGTAGTAGCCTAGTTCTTCCTGCTGAAAGCAGCCACAAAAGGAAGAAGCAAACAATGCCTCCACTACGACGACAATGATTTCCTGCTGAAATATAATAAGTAGGCTGAAATTGTGGTACCTCAATACAATCAACAAACAATTGAGAAGTCGTACTTTGAACAATATTACTAACAGAAATAGAATGTTAACCTTAGGTGGTTTAAAGGGGTAATCTGGAGGAAAGTGAATGGTAACTAGGAAAACTCCTCCTGCATAGGGGCTGTCAGAAGGCCCCATAATCGTTGCTTGCCAATGGAACATGTCTTCAGCTACGGGGCCTGCAAAAAATATAAGAAATCAGGGGCGAAGTTGAACAATTCAAATGATACAACCACGAGCTAAGAGAATGATGAACGTACTATACACCCAACAAAAACGATATTTTTGTTCAAGTATATCCCAGGGTACAGTTTGATTTTGGCTAAATTTGCTAGCTTTAATGATGGTTTAAAGAACATCACTGGCCAATTACCTATCAAAAGGTTTGAAGTAAATTTGGCTTCTGATTAGCCGACACCAAATCATTTTGGATTAGCTTTTAAAGCACTAATTTGATTGTTGTTATAAAGAGATGGACATGAAAAGCTAATAAATTGGTAAAAGGAACATTATGCATAACAAGGCAAAGAGCTCAGTCTTTGTCACTCTGCTGATAGGGGCTACAGCAAAAAACTGCAAGTGAAAACGTGTAAAAAGAAAAAAAACCTAAAACTGAGTAAATCATCAACGGTACTTCAAACACGAGTTCACTCATACTATTCAATCCACAAGACTGCAACTCCCAACTTCCGATTAGACTCGTGACTTAATGTCCAACTTACTCCACAATAACAAATTGTTGGAACATCTTCCACAAAAACTTGTCAAATTCTCCATTCACCAAGAAAGCGCTCAACCAAGCGTTATGATTTGATAATGCTATAACGATATTATCATGTTATCTAGCATATTTCCCTTACATCTAGCACATCATAATTCATCGAACAACGTGTCTCACCATCCTCCTCACCACCACATATCCCCTATGATGGCCTCCTTATCGAACACCTCTTTTCTTCCTTAATATAGCTGAACAACTAAAACCCATTTGTATCCTGCAAACTCTCACAAATCTACTAATCCCGTAATAAAACTAGAAAGAAGCATGGTAGGGATGTCCAAAACAGTAAGCAAACTTCACCTATGACCTTAATTTTGTTCTTTCAACATTCCTTGACAAAGCGGTCGCATTTCCACACATTTATTCCATATCAACCACAACCCACCAACTCATGCCAGCTAAAAACTCAAATCATAAACCCACAAATAACAAAAAAGCATACTACTCCCTTGTCTCAATCATTAATTTACCAATGATAAAAATACCCTCACAAAAAGAATAAAAAAAGTAAACAAATAATGAGGACGATGGAGTTCAACAAAAAGAATACAACAACCGGGCCAACAACAACAACAACAACAACAACAAAATCCTAGTCCGAAAATAATGTGGGTCGGTTAACGTGAATCTATCAGAACAACCCAACAACACCAACAAATCCTTAGTCGAACTTAATTGGGAGTCGATTAACGTGAATCATTGGAACAACCCAATAACAATAACAAATCCTTAGTCCGAAACTAATTTGGGGTCGGTTAACATGAATATCGCAACAACCCAACAACAACAAATCCTTAGTCCGAAACTAATCTGGGCTCGGTTAACATGAATCATCCCAACCACCCAACAACAACAACAACAACAACAACAACAACAACAACAACAACAAAAATCATTAGTCCGAAATTAATTCGGGGTCGAGTAACACGAATCATTGGAACAACCGACAACAATAACAACCGACAACAATAACAACAAATCCTTAGTCCGAACCTAATTTTGGGGTCGGTTAACATGAATCATCAGAACATCCCAACAACAACAACACCAACAAATCCTTAATCCGAAACTAATTTGGGGTCGGCTAACACGAATCATCGCAACAAACAATCGCTAAAACCACAAAAAGATACAATCTTTACAACAAAAACAGGTGATATACCAGCGCTACAAGAGGTAGGAGGATCCTTTTGGAGATCCTTGAGCTCCTTGATAATCCTCCTTGATGCCATCTTCTAATAACAAATAATTATAATTAATCAACCAATAAACACCAAATTTGTGAACAAAATCAATATAAATTATACAAGAAAAACCCAGAAAGAATGGATCTTTATAAAGAGGTGGATGGATGAGGAAATGGGGAGGAACAAATACCAGAGAAGGAAAGAGGAAGAGTGGAGTTCCACCGCTTTTGATTCAGTATTCTGGTGTTGCTGTGTTCCACGAATTTTCCACCCTATGAAGAGCGGTTTCTTGTGTGGGTCACAAATCAATGCCTACTTTGAGTGGATGCCTTTATTTCGGATATTTTCGTCTTTTAGAAACGGTTTTCCTGTGTTCTAGACCTAATCTGATTTTGTATAAGTCGTAACTATGGGAGTTGAGCTGGAGTTCAAATTTTTAAATTGGAATATCCGATTGTTTCTACTCCGTATTTGGTATTGGTATGCGATTTGATTATTCGGATGAGTATTAAGTTTGAGTTATTTCAAAATATTTGAAACTTGATAGAACACAATTGTCCAAAAAGTAGGATAAGTTTGGTAAAAACAATAAGTACAGTATATTATAACGAAATTATGTGTCAAACCGTGGTTGGAAATTGATTTGAGAGACCTTCATTTTAGATCACGCAATTCGAAGTCCAAAAACTTGCTAACAATTCTTCGTAATTATAAAGGTTTTAAGATCTCCTGACAAATTTAAAATCCTAATCAAGTACTCCCTCGTATTGCGTTCATTTATTGTTCCCCTTCCTCTAATATATGTGAGCCTGTGACTCTGTGAGGAGTAACTGATTTTGATAAATAAGATATTACTTCTTTGCTTTAATAAATTTTTTATTTTTACTTTCAATTCAAATACTCGTCGTAAAAAGAAAAAAAAAAGTAAAACATCTGCTCCATAGTTGGTAAGATTATATTCTAGTTAATGGATTGTATTTCATGATGACCAAATAAGACTATACTCCGTACTAGATTACTAGGAGGAGTATATGAGAAGAACAGATCTTTATTCTTTAATTAACATTGCGTTTTTTACACAAAAAATGGCGTGTATCTTCAGCCAAGTTGGTAGATTTTCTACTTTAGATTTGTTCCTCCAAGTTGAGAAGGCAAGGCAGTGGTACCGCGTAGACATGGTCACACATGATGTTGATGCGCTAATGCGCTATGCTATGCCGGCCTTGCACCGTGTTTTTCCCATTTCTGTTCAACACATTCAATACATTATCAATCTGGATGGTTCTCAATCTCCTCGACCCACTCGTGAGTCATATCCATGTTATCAAACTGGAAAGGTCCAGGTCAAGACACTTGTTCGTGGGACTCGGGTCTTCCTAGCTTGAGGCAGTGTAGGTAGAAAACTATTCCGAATTACTTTCCTGGAAAAGTGCTGCTCCAGTTTATGCACCATGACCGAGCCAGTCAGTATCCAAAGTTTAAGACATACTATAGATTGATTTCGGTGTAGAGGAAATAATGTAAAGAGTAATAGAGTACAATAATAATACAGCGTAATAAAATGAGTTTTTATCTCAAAATAATTTAGGATCTGTTGACATGATAACTGAGCGATAGTCGATCGGGTCAAGTAAAAGTCGATATGAGGGAGCAGATATAGAAAGCAGTGGGATCAAATCGTATTTTACAGTCTAGTAAGACCAAGACGAAGACTTACCAACTACGTCCACAACTCTCATTTTTCAACAAAGTCTGCAATATACTTTCCAGAACACTGAACACTGAACACGGAACACAGTGCCATAATCATATAAAAATGTATCGAGATATAAGGGGAGAACGAGTGATACAATAAAATAACATATAAAAATATCGAAAATTTTAACTAAAAGCTTCATAAGGGGAGTATTTTTCATTGATTTCACAATTCACATACCTATTTTACAAAAGTATACCTGAAATGATTCGTCATTTTCCGGCCATAATCATTAGTCATCACCTTCTCGTACTACTCCTGTACGGGTGGCTAGCCTACTCAAGTTGCCATGCAAGAACAGTGATCAACAAGGACATGAACGTCCAATGCTTGGATAAAGAGAGGGATGCCCTTCTTCAACTAAAACATGACATTCTCATTGACCACTGTGGCCTCCTTGATTCTTGGGGAGGCAGTCTTGATTGCTGCCAATGGCGCGGCATTCACTGCAACAATTACACTGGCCATGTTACCATGCTCCATCTTCGTGGAAATGGACCTGATCATTACTACGAGTTTTGTCTAGAAGGTACAATTGGTGTTTCTCTAGCTGAGCTGCAGCATTTAGAATATTTGGACCTTAGTTTTAATCATTTCCAATGGAAGTCCACACCCAAGTTTATTGGTTCACTTGGTAATCTAGAGTACCTTAACCTTTCCAATACCGGGTTTGGTGGGGTGCTTCCTCAGGAGATCGGGAATCTTTCAAGATTATCATCTCTTGATCTCAGTTCCAGTGTTGATAGTGGTGAAAGCTTGTCCTGGATTTCGAATCTGAGGTTGTTAAAGCAAATAAATTTGGGTGGTATAGATCTCAGTCATGTCTCGAATTGGGCGTCTGTTGTCAACAATCTCCCTTATTTAGAGGTTCTTCGCATGGATCTTTGTAGTCTTTCGTCAAAGCTTCCGACATCTCTTTCATACGTTAATTCGTCGAACACTCTTCGTGTCATCAGCCTTTCTGGGAATTCTTTCGATGGCACTGCAATTTCCCACTGGTTGAACAACTTCAGCAGAATTGATATCACCCTTACTTATCTCGACTTCTCTGTTAATCAACTCACAGATGAATTTGCTTCATTTGTATGGAAATTGAGCTCACTCACATATCTCGATCTGCAACAGACGGGTATGAGCGGTCAAATTCCGACTGAAATTGGGAAGATGCACAATCTTAAGTACCTCAATTTGGGTTGGAATAATTTGAGTGGTCAAATTCCAACTGAAATCAAGAATGTTGATAAACTCTCGTATCTCTCACTCGCTGGAAATCAACTACAAGGTCCTGTAGCTAATACGATTTCAGACCTACGTCACCTTGCATTTCTAGATCTCTTAGATAACAAGATTCAATTCAACAAATATGATGTAGAATCACTTGGTATGCTCTGTAGGTTGCAAACCCTGAAGTTAAAAGGCAACAACATCAAATTCGAGTTCTCGAAAGTCCTCCAATCCTTATCCTCATGTGCACACAAGTCACTAGTTTCACTGAACTTATTAAACACCCATGTTTGGGGTCCTATCCCCGACAACATCTCCGTATTTTCGTCATTGGTGACACTGAACGTTGCAAATAATCAGTTGAACGGAACCATAGGTGAAGGTATTGGGCAACTTTCGAGGCTTACAGGGCTGGATCTTTCTTACAATAATTTGAGTGGAAATATATCACACAAGCATTTCTCAAATCTTTCAAGCCTAAGTTTCATGGACTTGTCGTACAATCCATTTTTGGTGCTCGATCTTAGCCCGACTTGGACTCCTCCCTTTCAGCTAGATGAGCTAAAACTAAGATTCACTAAGCTAGGTCCTGACTTTCCGAAATGGCTCACAACTCAACAAAACATCACAATTCTTGACATATCCAACACTGGTATCAGTGACATTGTTCCGAAATCTTTTTGGAGTGCATCGCCATCTACCATACAATCCTTGAACATGTCCAATAATATGATCTATGGGATACTACCGGATCTATCCATCACCTTACAATCACTCACTGATTTAGACATGAGCTCAAACAACTTGAGCGGTGCAATACCATCGTTTCTAGGAAAAAGTTTATCAACATTATTACTACACAAGAACCAGTTTTCTCATGGGTTATTCAGTTTCGTATGCCTAAAAGCTAAAACGAATTTGATGACCCTTGACCTTTCAGATAATTTGATTTCTGAGACGATTCCGGATTGCTGGAGTTCTTTTACTAATTTGTATGTTTTGAAGCTGCAAGACAACAACATTACTGGAAATTTGCCATCTTCCATAGCGGCATTACCCAATCTCCAAGCGCTCCATGTGCGAAACAACAAGCTCCATGGTGAACTACCCGTCTCGTGGATAAGTTCTACATCTTTGGTTGTTCTAGATCTCGCATATAATTCACTCACAGGGTTGATACCCCCTACTCTTGGGCAGGGTCCACGATATCTTACAGTTCTAAGCCTGAGCAACAATCATTTTAAAATGGACATACCTTCCAGCCTTTGTCAGCTTTCGTCTCTACAGATCTTGGACCTATCAAACAATCACATCTTCGGAACCCTTCCAAAATGCTTATATAACCTTACCATGATGGCTAACACGAAAAAATTCCCACAGCGTATTGAACTATACGATGGTTTTCCTTTAGTTGATATTGCATGGTTTATGTGGAAAAGAAAAGAGCAAAGCTTTAATGATTTGTTAGGATTACTAAAAGGCATTGATGTTTCCAACAACAATTTACATGGTGAAGTTCCAGATGAAATTTCAAGCCTAGCGGGTGTGGTGTTTTTAAACCTATCAAAGAACAATTTGACTGGAACTATTCCATCAAGAATCGGACAACTGACGTCTCTTGAATTTCTTGATCTATCACACAACCATCTTTCCGGTGAAATTCCCACGAGTTTAGCATCGATCAATTCTTTGGAGATCTTAGACTTGTCGAAGAATAACTTATCTGGGAAAATTCCTCTAGGAACTCAGTTACAAGGGTTTGATGCTTCCGCATACATGGGGAACCCTGGACTTTGTGGACCACCACTCTCTAAATGTCCTGGTGATCAAGCAACCCCTATTCCCCAAAATGGAGATAGTATCACTCGACAAAAGGATCACAAGAGCGATAGTTTTTTCCTAGGATTGTGTATAAGTGTGACGCTTGGATTCATTGCCGGATTTTGGGGAGTGTGTGGCACATTAGTTTTGAAAAGATCGTGGAGGCATGCTTTTTTTTCGATTCTATGATGACATACAAGATCGGATTCATGTGATGGTTGTTGTGTATATAGCCAGAGCTTTTCGGAGATCTTCTAGTTAGTTGGCAAGTCTTCCGAGATTCACACACTGGCTCTTCATACACTATCTTTGGTATCATCTACTTTACTCCTATCTTATTTGTTTCAGTGTATTTTCCATGTAACTTTAACCACTGTCTGGTGCTACTTCAGAATTCTAGTTTGTAATATAATTAGTCATGTTTAGAAGCTTCATCGGCTACTCGTCTAGCTTGACCAGCAATTCAAGAATATGTTCAGTACACTAAAAACCATCTAAAACTTACAACTCTCGTATACAACAAGACGTACCTGATATCTACAGCTGATGAAATGTGATCATGGAATGCCAGTCTTATAGTCACAAGCCAAAGTCGTTCGGACCAAATATTCCACTGCTAAAGTGCCTTGTATTCAAGTCACTCACATCAAAAGCAGGACCAAACCGATCGAGCCACTGGGTGGTTTGAACTGGGCTCTCGATCTCCTCAACCCACTCGGAGGTCATGTCAATGTCATCGAGTTGTATAGGATCTGGATCAAAACACTTGGTCTTGGGCCTTGCAAGCTTGAGGTTGTAATTTACGTAGATGAGATCATTCATGTCTTCTTTATCAATTTTGTTCTTTTTTTCGAAATGAAGTTGTTGGAAGGTGCTCCATTGCTTGTCAAATGTTGAAGTGCTGCAGACTTGACTCAGGATTCTGATAGCTACTCTTTGTAACATCGGTGCTGAATCCCCATACTGCTCCCACCATTCCCCTGTACATGTATTTGGATACAAATTCAGAAATTCGCTACAATCTAGAGTTTCTGAACGGTTCAGATCACAGGTCTACTTTCAGTTGTACTGTACTGTTTAGGTAATACTCAGGTTTGATTCGGGCCAATTTTTACCCCCATTGATATATTATCACCCGATTTCTATAGGATTAATTCACCCAAAGTCAAAGCTGATATTTCAGGGATGCTAATACTTACCAGGTGTCACTGCATCTCGTGCTTCCTTAGCTAGGGTACAACCAAACATTCCACTCGCCCTTGTAAACAAAAGCATTTGTGCAGTAATGTCGCGCCTCGACTCAGGTGTCGGAAGTAGTTTCTCCACCACATTATAGAAATCCTCTTTGAGAGCAGACAGGAATTTGATTTCAGGGTTATACTGAATGCAAGGGTTCAAAAAAGCAGCAGCTGAATGCAATGGTGTATGGAGCTGGTTATGCCATTTCTTATCGACTATATCCAAAAAGGTCTTACATTTTCCCTCGTCCATTATATAATACGTTCTGATCGATTCCTTGGCCTTCATCATCAACTCATAAATTAAACACACAGCCGGTTTACCATCAGCTACTTCCCTAAGAATCCTTAAAAATGGCTCAGAAATAGCCACACATTCTTCTACCGCTCTCCAAAATTCATTATCCTCCAAAACAGCTTGTGATTTGGTTCCACAGCCTGAGTAGACAGAATACTCAGGACTGTTGAACATTTGCTTCAATTTCGGTCTTTGTTTGAATAACGCTTGTAATGACAGGAAGTTGGAAACAGGTTTAGTGATGCCTGTTCTTATTACATCCTGGCCTGAAGTGAATTTCTTCATTAACTCAAGCAAAACCGTGTTGTTGTAGACAAATCTTGTTATGGTTTGTGCTTGTATGATACACCGATTAATCCAATCAATCTTGCAGAAATCTTCCAGTATCATGTTAACACAATAAGAAACACATGGAGAAACAAAGACCGTCCCATAGTTTTGTAAAATATGGTTAGCTATCCCAGAATAACTAAGAGCACCATCAACAATGATCTGAACCACATTTTCCGGGCCAATTTGCTGAATCACGGAGTCAAATACATCTGCCAAGGATTTTACGTTCTTGTAATAAGATGATGCATCAACAGACTTGTGAAAGAAGGTTCTAGAAGGCGATGAAACCAGAAAGTTGATCATAGCTTTCGATTTGTTGTCGGTCCAAGTATCTGCAATTATAGTACACCCCGTTCGAGACCATTCTTTCTCGACTTCCTTAAATCCAAGATTCATCTCAGACTTAACCCGGTCCATCCAAGCTCCCTTCAATGTCTCTGCTGACGGGCCACAGAATCCAGAACCACAGTTCACTACAGCATCAATCATTAGCTGGTAGGAAGGTGACCTGGCCACACTAAAGTCCAACTTATTCTCAAAGAAGAACAAGGCTATGCTCCTTTCAGCATTATCTTGTTCATTTAAGCCATCGTGATTCATTTGATTTAATGACGGAAGCAAATTTGGTGTGTCAACAAATGTCAGAGGTTTACTGAGAGGTATGGCTCCTGGTGACATGGTTTCTGTGAGTTTGGGCATTTTAGAACAAGGGGTTTCTCGGAATTCCTCCTTGGACGCGATTATAGCCCTAACCCTGTCAGTCACATCATCTCGTACTTTGCTACAAGGGTTTACACCTTTACTAGGAAGCCGGGATAAATGATGCTTCAATCTGCTTATTCCTCCATTTAAAACTCTTGTACAAAACTTGCATCTCACCTTGTTTCCATCCAACTTATCTGCGTACTCCCAACAAATGTCCTTCTCCCGAACCACTATATAAGAAATTGAACAGCATTACTCAAATTTCCACCTTAATAGGACTGACTAATACGAATACAGGAAATAAATTAATGGCTTTAAACACCATTTGTGACAAACATATCTGACACTCGGGTAATGTTGATGCTGTAATAGTAATAGAGGTAATATGAAACGATGATGACGAGTATAAATGAGAGATATCAGTTCAGCATTTTAGCATCAAACATGGACTTACTTCTATCTAATTCAGAACTGTGCAACGCTTAACCATCCGAAAACCTTGATTTACTTCCTGCAGTAACCAGTAAACAAGAAAATCATGACTTACTACTCTGTAGTCTATGATACGACATCTATTTCAACGAGAAAATTATTGGCAGCATTAACAGTATAATCCAAAAAGTCGTCGAGCCAATCTCCTAACTTTTAATTCAATTAACAAAAAAACGCGACTTGTTAAGCTCACAATTTAGCGAGGCACTAGCCAAAACATCTCGGTACGTCCTAGTTACTTATTGTGCACAAGGCGAATCAAGCAACACACAGTGACATGCTTAAAAAATTGCATATTCTTGTTATTCTAATTGTTCAATTTTGTCCATTTTCTACAATATTAGACCAATTCAAGGTCTGATACAATTGCGCAACATTTTATTATCCGGAAATTGTAAAATGTAAAGACGGTTTTACACTAATAAAACGCGATAAATTCCATTGTATCAAGTCTAAACAACGCAATTGATTATCCGGTCATCAGAAAATAAGAATAAACATAAACTTGAGATTTGAGATTTGAGCGATTAATTAATCAAATTTGGGGAAAATATTTGACGAGAAATTGACGATAAGTTAAAGGAGAGGTCAGAGATATGAAGAACACTTACAGGTGAGAAATTCAGGGAAATGAGGTGGGATGAGTTTAACCGATAATTTGGGGATTTGATCTGATTATCGCGATATTTTAACGTGTTTTTAGAGTTCCTCCTTTTCTATTTTTCTCCCGTTTTATTCCTCTTTCCTTTCACTTCAGCGTTTTACGGGTTAGCTTATTAAACAAGTCATTTCCCGAATACTCCACGAGTCCACACTAGAGTAGGTCTTTCTTAAGATGGATATCGTTTTAAGAATAAAACAGGTTAAATAACACCTCACATGCATTGATGAGACAATTTTTTGCTAATTTCAATGCATTCTGTTTTTGTCTTATGTGCGATACTTGAACCGTCTTAAATGAGAATTTGTAACTGAGTATTGAGGCCGTAACCAACTTGACCGACACAGAAAAAGTGATCCAAATAAAAATTTTGTAGGCGTAAACTCAAGTCCATTAGTTAATAACCTACATTTAAATCTGTTGTTACTTGTTAACAAAATTCAAATCGAATTTATTATTTTGATCAATTCATGCAAGTTATGAACCAAATTTGTTGAAATTTGTATCTTATCAGTTCTAGGTCAGGTTATGGATCAAAACAAAAAACTGGGTTTAATCCCTTGATCCATACTCACAAGACCATTACTGAATACTGATCCATCATTTCAGTTCCAAGAACCATATGCATTGGCAAATCTTGGGCAGCAAAAACTAAGACGGGCAAGTTTGGTTTCCGGAACTTATTGTGGCAACACTCAGACACAAACCAACAACGGCAATTCAAATGATTATTCGTCACAAAAACAAAGTCTGAAGCATCAGCACTGAAGCTCCCAATGTGCTAATTGCATGAGTTAAAAGTATCCAACATCCTCAGAAACGCACACAACTGACCAATCAATGAATCAAAACGCGCTGATGTATACAAAGTATGAACAATCAAGCTTATTCTCCAAACGAAACAATTTCAACGATCCCAATCTTGTTCATGTCGACCAGAACATGATAGTCTACAGCAAGGAAACATACAAGTAATACTCAAAATGCAATCCTAGTTCCAAATAAACTACACATTCTCACTGGAATGTCCACCCGAGTCGACTGAGGTCAACCCTTCAGCAATCATTTTTTCCCTATTTTTCATTTGTCGGTCCACCGCAACCATGTATAGACCTACATAATTCAAAATTTATAACACAGTATCCAATGTTTTCGTAATCTCACGTCAAAAGATACAATTATGAAACAAGATCTGAAATTTTTGATCAAATAAATACAAATAACACATACCAACAGCACTTCCAATAGCACAAGCCCAAAGAACCCTCATTGACCATTTATCAGGTATAGTCCCCCTTGCCATTTTACTTCCTGTCAACAAAAATATAATCCGAGTTACCAAACTCCCTCAAATCCCAGCAAATCACGAACACATTCCAACTTATATTGTATCCATATTACAACGTATCCTGATTTTTGGTGGCTAAAGTTATCCGTACTACCATGTAAAAAGGTGTGTATGCATATCGCCTATGCTTATTATGTATTTGTATCAGAACGTACCATGAATCAGGTAACCATGTGTCTCCCAAAAAAAAGGTAAGCGTATAATCTTAGATTTTGATGATTCATTCCCTCCGCCCTGATCACTTGTTTACTTTATTGTTTTTTGGGACCTGAGAGTATATACTTTAAACAAAATTTTGAGACGGAGGACATGATTACCGATTCTTTCCAACACACAAACTGGAAACTAAACCATTTTGATTATCCCGCACAACTTTGGAAAATGACTTTTGCTAGTTCTTCATAATGGGTGATCACTCGCCCTCCCCAACAACAACAACAACTCGCCCTCCCCATAGATTTTAAATATATCACTTAGCCCCTCAAAGGCATGCATCACAACTCACAAGGGAAGAAGCCATTCTAGTTCCCAAAAGCGATGTCATGTCCCTTCATCACTAACCGTAAGCCATGGTTCATACAATCATACCAAATAGTACCTACAACATCCTAGAACCTAACAGTTTGATCACAATAAACATCATGGCCGTGCTATAAAAATGGTATGCACCATTTCGATTACGCTTCTGACTGACTAGAAGACTCCAATTCTGAACTACCCTAATATTCATCAGCAGGAACCCACGAAGCATGGAATATCCAAGTAGGGGGTAAGCAATTGATCTTAGGAAAACCCGAATTCTCCTCCTCCCGAGCAAAACTCCCATTACTTAACCAAAAAAACCGCAATATAATCCTCGCACTGGTGAACCACACCGAGTTGTCTAGCACTCTCAGACTCTCAGTAAACTTCCAACAATCCTCCCCATATCTTCCCATACTGCTGAAACACAGCCTCAGAAAACACAATGCTCCGTCTATTCCAATCATTTATTTACCTTTGATTAAAATACTCTCATAAAGAATAAAAAAGGCAAACAATAGAGTGAAGCCCTCGCCATAAACAAAACCTTATTACTATCAAATTCCCAAACCTACCATCAAATACAAACTCCCTCCAATAACCATTCAACCACAAGCCGGTTTCCGCCACTCGAATCCACCCGAACCTGGGATAACCTATTCAAAAAGTAGGGCTTTGGCAATACTAATTTTCCTACTAGTAATATAATCATTGATCAAATTCAGCATCCCCAGCCTATCAACTACAAAGCGAACAATACGTCGACATTGTTATAATTAGATTAGCATTAACCCGTCTCAATCATTTATTTACCTTTATTATTCTTTGTGACGGAAGTATACAAATAACCGAGACGGAAGGAGTGGTTACCGATTCATTACTACACAAATCTCTATTAAAAAAAACAGAAATTCCCAACAAATAAGAAATTAAACAGGAAGTTGATGAAAGCAGAAAGTATATAAATAAAATACCTTGAGAAATTGTTAATGGAAACAGAAGGAATGATTGAGATTAGAGATCCTCGTCCCAGAAATGTTTCTATGTCGATCTGTAATCTGTATGTGTTGGGTTATTTGGGGTTTAAGGTTTTACAAACTCAACTCAATTTTCATGTTGGTGTTCGGATCATTTTTTGTCCAAAGCTGAATTGAACCGATCTGAATTGAATAGACTTGAGTTGAAGGGACTGACCTGAATAAACCTGAATTGAATGAAGCTGAAGTAAGAGTTAATTGGTAAAGAAATGAGTTGAACTGAACTAAATAAAGCTGAGCGAACCAAAATAGTTGAAATTAGGTCCGAAAAACAAAACCTTGCTATTTTTTATTTTTAAAAAGCAATTTGTTTTCTAATGAAACTAGAATTCACGCCCGGCCGTTGGCCGGGTAATATCAAGAAATAGTTTCTGAATATTTATCTTAATCGAAATATTGTGTATGTAGTTGCGCAACTATAATTCTCTCACGTTCTTAATTGTCAATTTGGGATAAAAATTATTTCTTTTTCTTCCATTATGTATGGATAGATTTAATGTCAGAGGTTGTTCGGGTTATTTCTTATTTTGATAATAAATAATCTGTATTTTTCATGACGTTTGTGCAACACACGTATAAAAATTAAAATCCGAGTAACAAATATAATTTCGTAATCGTGAAGAATTATAATTAACTTATGTAACAACCCACTTATGTGCTAAATATAACCACTAATGAAGATAAAAAAGCCAATTTTTGGTAAGATCACTTGCGTAAGTTTTGAACATCAAATAGTTAGAGGCTTATAGCATAAAGAAATAGACTAAACTCAAATATCTCCATGCTTTGTTAAATCAGGAAGAAGTTGTATACAAAGAAATCTATGTATTATGACAATCTATATAAGCAGTATTATTTTTAATAATAACACCTTGGTATTATTATATGTATTATATATTTTTGATTGATTTGTGGGATATATAAAATACCCAAGTTACTCGGTAGGAAAATTGTCTGTTGGTCATATTTTCTTTAATATATATATTTAGCTTTTTTAGTCAGTCTCGTATCTATCATTAGCTCATCCATTCATGTTAGTTTAACGATTTGTAAATTTAGACAAATCGATTACTCTAAATTTTCCATAATCCACAAATGTGATTATCACTTTAAACTTTGTTATGTCGAGTGACAAATCGATTTCGTAAATATGTTGTTTCAATAACCAATAATCAGTTAATTAAAATGTGATCATCCCTTCAAACTTGGCGGAAAATATATGTAAGCGTAGTTAGTGTTCTACTGTTCTAGTCCACAACACTCAAATTAAATTCAGCCGTCTTGTAAGGGTTTTATACACCAATTAGAGCAATTATAAAAGAAAACACAAATATTACATTTCAAACTATATTTAATTTCTATTTATTATAGTGGAAATTAAGAGGTGTTTACCTCATACTAAAATACGCATTGTTAATTCACAATTAATATATCTTTTTATTTTATTTCTTTTATATCTTTTATTTATACACATAATTTAATCAATAAAAACAACAGCCAATGAAATCGCTTCAAAACAATAGCCAATCAAAACGCTCGAAAACATCCTCTTTTAAGTATATAGATAGATAGATTGACACTCATAAGAATTATAATCCGATTATCGCTTAAAATGATGTACTTCGTATAATGTAATTTAAGTACTTGTTTTTAATTAATGAGTTAAGAATTACGGTTGCTAGGTTGTATAACGAGTTAAGAGGTAATATTCCTTTTAGTAGAATGGCTAATAAGACAATTGAATAATGGTTGTTAACTAAGTTCATCTAATCTAATCTAATACCTTATAAAATATGAGAGTCCCTAAGTTACTATTCATCAATGAATAGTAACTTTGCTAATGAACAGTAATATTTTTGGGCTGGGTCGGGTATTTTTTTCCGGGTGGTGGTCGGTATTGAATTGGTAATGGGTTAGAGCACTGCCCTTTGTACATGTACGGTTGTCAACTACATTTCTCAACCACTCAGTTTCCCTATTCCCCTCTCCCACGCTCATTTCCTCTTTACCTTTTCTCCATCATCTTCTTCAACTATACTGTTATCATTACCCCGGCTCCTCATTATGATCCACTCATTATCATCTCACTCTACTATTCAATCCTCCATCTCCGTCAAACAATCTATAAAATCAAACCCTAATTTGATCTATTCATCTCTCTGGACCGCCACTGCTAGCTCATAAAACTACTGCTTCATCATCTCCCTCCACCATCGTTTTGATCATCTCCCTTCACCATCTCATCTCACCATCACCTTCAATCTTCACCGTCGATTTGAAGTTGGTAATGTTAAGTCTTTATTTCTCTTTTTTTTTTAATTTTGTACCTGGGCCTGTTTTTCTCCCTTGAATATCGAATCTTATTGATCATGCTTTATGGGTGTTTCTTCCTGCTTTTTTTTAATCGAATGGTTTGCTAGGTTGATCGAAGTCTGTTGAAAGGCCCATCGAAATTTGGTTGAGGCGGTTGGTTCTTCTAATTTACCGATTGTTCTGAGGTAATTATTACGCTTTTGAGTTACACTACTTTCTGTGATCGTTGAAGACTGAACATTGCCTTGATTATGTTATTGAGTTTCTTAAAACCAGGATTTCGCTTGCGACTTTGATTATAGTATTTCACCTTTGTGACAGTGGTATCCTTCCAGCGACCGATCTAACGGTGCGGAAATTCTTTAATTGGGGTAAGATTGATTTCTTTGTTAGGAAGAGGTAGTCCGGTAGATCACTTAAAATCATACTTCGTTCAAATTGATTTTTTTGGGTTCAGATTTACCTGTTCATTGGTTTTGGTCTATTCTGCCTTGAGTTGTTGCTGAGCGTATGAATCATACAGGTTTTTCTCCTATTTTTAATTTCACTTTCCACATTCTTGAAGCTTTTACCGCCCCTTACACTGGGCCTCATTGTTGTATCAATTTGCAACAAGTGTACCTATGTTTCCGGGGAAGCGGGAAGTCGGGAACGGGACATACATGAAGCATAAATAAGGCAGGCGGCTGCAAGAGGCGCTATGAGAGCTGCTTTTTAAGACCCGACTCCATAATATCGATATTATGCATGGTAGAGAACCCATTTACTTTCAGTTTGAGATTTCCTTTCAATACGTGCTATATAAGTGGCTTGGATTTTTATTTTTAGTTGTTGATGGCATAGGAAAACATTCTTCTTTTTTAATAGATTGCTTCAAGCATCGTACCGCTTTGAAGTTTGAAATATTAGGCTAGAGGCAAAATTGTAATGTATGTTGGTAATGTGTTTCATCTGGTTATGTAATTGTGTTATGTCAATATCATAACCTCTCTTTGAACGAACTTCTTTTGTAAGCCTTCAATTATAGATGACGCTCACTGAAGGATAGATCTACTGTATTGCCTTCAGATATTTGTTAAAAATTTATTTTAATTGTCTTTGACTAAACTCCCCCATCAGAAAGCAGCGAAAATTTCCCGAGATCAGTGGCAAATACAACTCTTCAAGCCCCTCGAAGGAAAGTTATTGATGAAGGAAAAATGCGGAAGTTTGTGATCCTATACCCCGCTCCTCCAATAAAAATGCCAATGGAGTTTCAATAGAACACATGATAATATTGAAAATGCCCCATCCACATCCACTTAGAGGATTCTGCTTATTGTTTGTGACTCATAGTTTGGCATAAAAAAATCAAATCAAATATGCTATAGTTACAGTTGCATAAATATTTATGGCAAATGAATATGCAATAGCTGTTGTGTAGTTGGTGAAAGAATTGCTAGCGATTGATTCTTTTTAGCTTATGGATGTCAATCATGTCATGCACTTATCCCTGTTTGAGACATAGTGCATTATGAATTCGAATAGAATAATCTCTGTTTTTTATTTTTTTTTTAGTTTTTGGTAAGATTTAAATCATGGTTTTTAGTTTAGTAATTTTTTCACTTTTACCATCATTTACTGGCAATGCGAAAACAATTTAGTGCTCTTGAGAATTGAGGCTGGTAGTTTTGCATAGTTTAGTATGGGTTTAAAAGAATTAAATCACATGCTACTTGTTTTCTTTTAGGATGTGTCAATGTGTTTTTATTTATTTGTTTATTTTCCCCTAATTTACTCTCCAGTCTCCATTTCATATTACCAATGACTAACTAATGACTTCACACTTTTGTTTATTAACACATGACTGCATTATGACTTATCTTTTATATGTTTTGAAACCTACTTTGAGAACACATGCTTCTCATTCTTTTCACTTATGTTCGCTTTCAGATATCAGGAAGGTTGTTTGCTGATTATGGTCCTAGGCGCAGTACACGACTTGCTGGAGAAGTAGGAGGAGGCACCAACTCAACTGCAACAACCTCGACAGGGAATGGAACAAATCATTCCACGAAGCATCTGGTAAGTTCTAGGTTAAGCAGTGGTGGATTGCGCTCTGTAACAGTTCGCAAACCTCAGGCATTAGTTGGTGAAAGTTTTGATGAAGGTGAGGCTTATCTCTGTTTTGCTTTTGTTTCATATGGAATGAATGCAGTTCGAAAAGCATTATTATCCGGGGTATCTAGCTAAATTATTTAAATGTGTCAAAATAAAAATGAGGGTATGCCCCATCATATCTCCTGTAGGTCATTGCAAAGAAACCTTGCGTAATGTGTTTTCTGATACCTTGAATAGACTGTGATCTCTCTCCAACATTCTTTTGAGATGCTTTAGCTGTGTTTGGCTAAGGTTTTTTTAAAATCCAGTTATCTTTCAAGGTTGGACTTCTTAAAAGTAAATCAATCTGCGTCATTTACCAGTATGCTTTTGGTGTGGTGGTTATCAAATATCAACTGCAGCTACGAACAATGGGCAAAGACAAAGCAAGGTATCAAATGTTACATTCGTGTTCAAAACAAGCAGGATTGCAACACGTCCCCCCTTCTTTTTTCGCTTTTATTTACTCCCTCCGTTCTAATCATTTGTTTACCTTTCTTTAAATACGTTGCACCCTCATAATAAATTAATTATGTTAGTTCTGATTATTAACTATGCTTTTCATTTTTTTTTTATTTTGCGGATTTTCTCTGTTTTTGAAGCGGCGTAATAATCTCATACCTCTTTGTTTGTTTGTTTGTTGCTTCGTTTCTCGCACTGCAGCAATCAGCAGACCCCAAAGTTGAACAAGGTAGGTTCTTTTGACTCATATTGTAACTATATCACTTTGTTAGCAGACAATGTTTCTTAACATCTAAACTCGCTTAATTGTGTACCTGCATATCAGATAACAAAGATGATGTCGATAAAAAGATAAAAATGATGCTGAACCCATAGAAGATCAGAAACCAAAAAAGGTTACTCGGCCACAAGGAAGGTATCAACTTTGCAGTTAAGATTGTTTGTTTGATGAGGCCTACTCCATGTGTAGCGTACTGATCTAATCTACTCTTGCGTAATAATCAGGTATGCCAGGAGGGAAAGGGGGAAGATGGTCAAGGGATATTGTGCTAAGGATCTCAAAGGAATACTTGTAAGCTCCACTTGCTCAAGCTATAACTAGACCATTTACATTTTAATGCTCACAATTCTGAGGCTAATCATAGTTCAGTCGGTGAATTCACTATTTATATGTTGAACGTGTCTAACGTTCGCTCCTTTAAAGGGGTAGTCATTGTCATTGCACTACAGTTACTGACTGATTAGAACTCTGTGCTGCAGGTCCAGAAAACCGAGGAACCATCATATTCCCCTAAAGAAGAGGAAATGGAGTTGGATTTTTGTGATGATTTGTATTCTGATTCAGAAGATAATGTTTTGACGCCTAATTCCAGATCATCTATGCCTTATCTAAATGCGTTGCATAATAATTTTTTTAAGATAAACATATTTTATCCTGCGTTGATTAAGCATGTATGCGGCTATGACCATTACCTTACTATTGGGAAACTTTTTATTTTGGTTGTCCAAGGTTTGACACAATTCAACATTAGGTACTTCATACTCGAGTTTTGGGTAATTCCACTCTAGGTACCTTGGGTTTGAACATAGTTTCACTTTGAATAAACAAGGTGTATCCAATTCCACTTTGGGTACTACGGTTCGACAATAATTCCATTTTACCTATGCGAACTCAATTCCATTAAGTTAACATATACACAGTATCTTTGTATGATTAAATCAGGGTTACTCCGACACTTCACTTTGGTGCCGTGTCGCGTGTCCGACACGTGTCTGCCCGATACCGACACGACACTTCGATACTTCAATTTAGACCAAAAAATTGAAAATTTTGCCCAAAATTGCCGTGTCAGACACTCCGACACCGTGTCTGACACGACTCCTCATAGAAGAGTCTGAGTAACACAGGATTAAATAATTTCCTTTAGATTTTTTTTACTACAGAGATAGAAATACCTTGTGGTACGGGGTCCAGGTGTATAAATTTATACATCAACATTTCATCGTTAAAAATTAACATTCAACCAATTTTGACAAACAAAGATGACAATGATTGGACTCAAACCAATACTGAATACTTTTGACGATAATGATTATTTTGACAAACACAATTAAAAATTGATGGTAAGAACACAAAGTTCACATTCTTAAATCTGATTTTTGATTAAAAGTAGCAAACTTAAAAGTAATTGTAGTAATCTTTCGATTGAGGTTAAATATACTTCATTCATTGAGGATGAGGGGAAGGAGGAAAAGCTTAGGGGAGTAGGACAAATGGTAGAATGAGAAAGGGAAGGTAGAGAATAAAATTGGGCGAAAAGGGAAAAGACGATGGAGGTTGATGAAGAGAACAAAGGAAAGGAATAGGAGGGAGGGAGAGGGAAATGGAAGAATGTGAACGATAAAAGGAAGGGAGGGGAAGGAGTAGTGCAAGGAAAAATTAGAGGAGTAATATTATGAAAGCAAGTGGTGGAGGTGGAGGAGAAATAGAAGGTATAAGGGAGGAGGAAGGGGAAAGGGACGAAGGTCGAGAAAGAGAGTAAGGATAAAGAATAGAAGGTAGGGAGAGGAAAATGGAAGTATGCGGAAGGTAAGAGAAAAAGGAAAAGAGGAAGGAAGGGGGAGGAGAAAGTGGAAGATATGGAGGAGTGGTACTTGGAAAAATGGGAGAAGTAATATGAGAGCAAATGGAGGAGGAGGAGGGGAAATAAAGGATACATACACTACTACAATTTCAGGCAACGAGAACGCCCCTTCAAGAACGGTTCATAGTGGAACAGTTCTCTTTCTTATTTTTATATTGGCGCACATCTATTATTTCAAGAGAGAACGGTTATTTTTTTAAACCGTTCTCATAGATTAACAACGAGCACGGTTCAGTTTGACCAACCGTTCTCATTAATAAAAGACACCGGTTATACTAATAAACCGTTCTCCCTGAAACTTGTCGCTCTCTTTGAAAATCCCCAAATACCATATCATACTCGGTGACTTGACTTCGCTCTGAAAACCGAATCCCTCTTATTCCTCTCAAAACTTCCGTCTCCTAAGCACGACACACAGTTGTCATCATAAACTCGTCGGTCGTTTTTGTCTTTATTAGCAGCCTTCTCCGCTAGCGCCAGTCTACTCTTGCTTAGGCCAGAAGCGCTCAGCCGCAGATTAATCAATTACAAGGTTTTTCCCCCAAATCTCAAATCTCAATTATCTATCTATATTATTAAAGGAGGCTTTTTTCGAGCGACGTGATTGGTTGAAAATATAATAAGAGATTTTAAAATAAATATAGAAAAAGACAAAATGTGCTACTATAAGAATTATTATTATTGTTTATTAACACTCCTAATCAAACAACAAGATAGAGTTTATGCAAAGAAACGTGATAACGGGGTGATTATCACCTACCTTAAAGAAGTCTAATATGACTAAATATCTATTTCATGGCAAATACATCAACCTACAATGCTATAAATATAGACTTCGGCAATTCCTTTTATTCACCATTAAACTTATTATTATCTATTATCTATTGTTTTCACTTAATTTTTATTCTTTTGCTCATGGTATTGACCTTGATTGATTTATTTGTTTCAAAATTTTGCAGCACAATTTATTTACATGGTGTGGAGTCTGGACCCATTGCATTGACACATTGTGATGATATGTTCGTGTAGTCTTTATACAAATAAGGTAACAACTAACATTATGGGTATTTGTAGCTCATTACGTTAATTGCCTTTTTTTAGTTC
>JAGPOY010000082.1:0-32759 GCA_018983105.1 Silene uniflora | reverse complement strand
GCAAGAGGTGGCAGAAGAGGTAGTGGAAGATCTAGGGTAAGTTGGTCAAATCTGTTTAAGTAATTGACAGTTTTTGTGTTTAGTAATGGATCAGTTCAATAACAAAACCTTGTTCATTTTTTTTTGCAGGCACCTCAAGGATTTAGAGTTCTATTTGATCAACAAGGAAATGCATATACAAGTGTAAGTTCATCTTATTTACATCTGGTTTATGGAGTTCAGTAACTTCAGATTTTTTGGTAAATAAGTTCAGCAACTTCAATGATTTGTTGGTCTTTGATGACTTCAGTTCTGTCTTACTTTGTTGTTGCAGGCTGTCGGAAGTAGAAGTGGATCAACAAACATTCTGTCATATATCATTAATGGACAAGAAGGACCAAGTACTCAAGAGACAGTCAATCAGATTGTTTGAGTTTGGGTTTATGTAATTTCCAAGTTGATGTAGACGATTTTTAAGATCAGTATTGTTAAGTTAATTTGGTTGAGCTTATCTAGTGTTTATGTAAGGAACTTATGTACTGCTTTTCTTATGTAAGACTTGTTAAGACAATTTCGTTGAAATCAAAACCAAGCTTTATTTGAAATGCTTCATCCAGTTACATGTTCATCACTTCTACATCATTTTACATTGCACAATGCTTCGAGAAATTACATCTTAACCATCCAACTAAAAGCGAAAATAATCCAAGAACAAATTAAGGCATACATAAGCATTTTTTCCGCTTTTGAGTGTCTAGTTAACTTAGTCTTCAAATACATAACCTCCATCCTAAACTTTTCCTTCTTCAACTGAAATCTCTTCAATTTCTCTTCATATTCATTCATTTGCCGCGGATTAGCTCTTCCATTTAGCCAATCTTCCTCCAACAAGAAAAACCCACATCCATTCTACACAATTAAACCAACATTAATCAAACCCATATTTTTGAGCAAACCTAGATTTTTAGACAAACCCAGATTTGTAATCAGTTGCTCAGATTTTAAATCACATTTGCGGGGTAAAGATAAGGTACTTACAGGCCAAAGAGGACAACCATAGAAGTTCTTCCCAACTTGTCGTCCTTTACCAATCGTCTTCAAAACCGCTTCGTATTTGTGTCTGCATAATACCACGTTTGCGGGCTTAGAACCAGAAGTCGTGGAAGAAGATGCTGAGCCTTGCATTAATGGAATAAATTTAAAGGAGAGATTCAGATATTTCAAATGATGATTTTAAAGATTAATTGAGAATGAAAAATTTGAAGGTTTAATGGAGGAGAGAAAAGAGTCGTTGCAAAAGAAATGGAGTAACAGTTTATAAAGGCAAAAGTGGGGCCCTTTGTTTTTTACACTTACCTGCTACAACCGGTGTTTTTTTTGAGCAGTTCTATTGTGTGATAAATGATACAATAGTTCATACTAATCCCAGTTAAATGATAGTATATAGTAATTTGAGAAGGAGCCCCATAGTTCAGAGTATTGGTATTAAATAACCCTTATATATATATGGTAAACAATATGGACTCTGGTCAAGTTGGCACAGTTTTCATTCACCAATACATTGGTTCTGCTAGGGTCAAGTTCTTCCACGGAGGGTTTCTCAAACCCGTTATCTTTTGACATCTCTAATTTAGGACGGAGTACTCTATATAAGACGGTCAGATACACAGAAGGACGCATTACTAGCGATGTTATGTTACTCCCTCCATACCATACAAATGGTGACATGGTAAAAAAACGCTTTTTAAGAAAAGAGGGTAAAAACAAGGGCAAATATGGAAAGTAATGTTGGGTTGGTGGGGTAGTAGTTGAGTTAAATATTGGGTTGGTGGGGATTAATGGGTTCGTATTTGGGTGAAAGGTTTGACTCACTAAGGGTATAAGAGTAAATAATAGGCTATTTATTGTATGTAACCATTTGTATGGTACGGCCGAAATAGGCAAGTGTAACCATTTTTATGGTATGGAGGGAATACTAATTAAGAAATCTATTATCTAGATGTTCTTTTCCAAACACAAATTCATCTTCAAACAAGGTCGTCCCCCAATGAGATATTTATAAGATCAATCAAGATGGGTAATTTTTCTATAATTTCCGTCAAAACAAGGCTTGGAATGATTGCTTTTATACGAAGGGTATAATACAAATAGTTTGATTACAAATAAAACATTACATTTACACAACCAATGCTCTATTAAAAAAAAAAAAAAAAATTATCAACTTCTTCTGTTGAAACAACAGACATTTAATCACACATTCTTCAACAATACATCGAAATTGGAACTTCAGAAATATCGCCAAGACTTGGCCTTTCACCAAAAAAATCAAATACTGAGGTCACCAAGGACCAAACAAATTTAGAGCAAACAAAATGAAGGCGTTATTTCTGGAACCCGCCAAATTGCTGCTGGCTGCTGGTATAACTAGAGAAAAAGTCATCTGAAGCCGGTGTTCTAGGGTTAAAGCTGGTTGTGCCATATCCAGAGCCCACATTCATTGATGTTCCCATGTAGTAAGATGTTGCTGGTCCCTTCTGATTGTCGTCACTACCGTCACTCAAACTTCCAACTATTCCGATACCTGCTAGGTTCACCTTCTTAGCTGCAAAGAATACATAAATAATGTCAGGTAACGATGTTATTATTGAAAAAAGATGCAACAAATACAAAGCTCATTTGAATCGTCCTAACAATATGAAAGTGCAGTCTCCAGATCATGGAGCGTGAATTTTGTAACTTAAACGTAGGTACAGGTATCGGCCACCAGTACATATCCAAGTGTTGAACTCACCACTACCTCTAACTTTGACTCTATGAGACATGGGAAACCTGACAAAAATGAGGATGGTGATAAGTTTAATACATACGGCATATTACTGTCAAAAACCATAGTTCTATATATGCTTTTTAGTCAAACAAGCCTCCCTTTCTATCTTCGCAAGAAGTGTCAGAGGAAAGTGCCAGGTACATCCGTACTTATTTCAAACCCATGCCCTCGAGTGTTGTATCCAACACCGACTTGGCCCTACAATGGAATGATTGAAGTAAAATAGGGCATGAAAACAGCCATGGGCAACATTCAATTCTTGCAATTCAATCAGGATCAACGTCATCTCCATTTTCACTAAACCATACTATCACTCTGGTCGGCAGGGCATTTTTAGTGAATTTTTGAGAATGGGCTGGGGAAGGAGGAGAGCACTAACGATGGCTGAAGAAGAAGTACTAGCTACAGTAAACATCTGAAGTATATGTACAAAACTACAAACATATTGTTCCTCTTACATCCCCTCTTCTTTCTCAACGCATCTAGCCTCAATGCAATCACTTAATTTGCATAGTTGGATTTTTTCAATTTTTCAAGTATTAACCTCAAAAGAGTATTGGACATTTGGAGACTCATAGTTCATTACAATTTACAAGCAGTACCCGTCTGCTATTTGATATCCTGTCCAGGCCACAGAAATTAAGAAAGACATTGTCCTCCTTTCTTTGTTCTGCACTGTGTTTACCACCACTTTCGGTCGGTGCACCCATTACTTACTAAATATCCAATGGGAATTAGAAGCATGGGCTCGAAAATAGAAATGGAAGTTAAACAAAATGTTCAAATCAAGAACTTACGAACTGATATATTGAGATCAATCAGTCCACAACTTAGAGAATCAGCCCAAATTCCAGACTTGACCTGAAAGTCATCCTTCTTTCCAGGTGGCTTGCCATCCAAGCCACTGGTTTTGTGTGCAGCAGCAGTAGGTGCAGCGTCTAATAGGTCTCCAATCAAGCTACCCCAAAAAGATCCACTTGTTGTGAAAGTCCAGCAGCAGGCTGTGTGTAAAAGAAAAAAAAAAATTCAAAGAATAAGCAAAAGCATCAAATTAGAGCTGCAAAATCTGACCCGATCCTAAGGAGCAGATCCAAACCGCTCAAAACCCCGCATGATGGGTCATGCTACATGCATCCAAGCAATAAACAATGACGACTAAAAAATGAATGTCGCGTACAATAATCATTTTTAGCCTATAAAGTATTCAGACGTGGGGGGTATATCATAATCCAAGCAAATAAACCCCACATGATGGGTCATGCAACTGCTGTTATTTACAAATTGAGGCGCCCAGACCCCAACGACATACGCATTGACTATAATATGAACCCAAGAGTCAACAAGATAAACTCTAATGTCAGGTTAAAGTAAACGTGGTCAGCAATCTCAGCAGATCGCCAAAATCAGAATTAGGACAGGTGTGAGGCTTTTACTTGTTGCATTAGACTAAGCAATGGATGGTAAAGTGCAGCTACGATAAAATTGAGAAACAAGTGAAGCACTTCTTGTAAAACTTTAGAAAAAAATAGATGACCCATTCTAAGTTTTTTTGCATCTCAACCCCAGCTAAAAATCATCAACATTCTCAGCATTTGTCAATCCTTTCTCTACCATAAGTAAGCAAGCTAACATTTAAATTGTGATGTGAACACTAGCCAAGCTGTCTCACTTAAGAAACCAAAAGCCCGAAGCTCCTGCCATTTGACTCAATCTTTCATTTATATTTAGGGGGCGTTTGGTTCATCAAGGGGGAAAGGAATGGAATAAAGAAGGGGAAAAGGAATGAGATTACCCCAAAATTATAATGTTGTTTGGTTACACAGTTAAAAGGAAAAGGGATAAAAGAAATTACACTAACCAAAAACAACCCCCCATTAATCTCCCCCCACCCCAAAACCATCACCACAAAGATGGGAGGATGGTGGACTGGTACGGTCGCCAGCGATGGTGTACTGGTGATGTCGTCGGTATGGCGTCGATGGTAGGCGTTGGTGGTAGTGACGGACTGACGGTTCCTGGTGATGATGAGTGGTGGGGGACGGCTATGGGGAGGTGGATGGGAGTCAGTGGCTGGAGACAGGGAGGCACTTGTGGTAGTGGTGTCTGAGGGAGTGGTGGTCGCAGACTGGCAGTGGACGATGATGATCATGAGTTATATGGTGATGGGTGTGTTAGAGGGGATATGGAATCCCATTCCTTGGGAGGGTGAAGGGCAAGGACTAAGGAGTTAGAGGGATTTGGGGTAAGAGAGGGGTAAAGGGAATGATTAAAAGAGGCAAACAAACAGTAACAGAGGGAATCATTAACTTTGATCCCCTTTCCTAAATACCCCCAACTAAACGCCCCCTCAATGCTCTAACTGAAAGTTGAAACCCAGCTCTTTTTGGGCCAAATGCAACAGATTCCTCTTCTCAGTCTGCAGTAGATAAATAAAGCAACTTGTTTATTTTTGTCAGGTTGACCCTGTGACGTGTTTATACCGGGCATGGGGGCCGTAATGTATCCACATGCAACATGGTGCATCATCTGGTATAGAACACACACAGACAAACTTGACAAGGAACTACCTACGGAATGGTTAGCAATTCTACAGCCACATAAAAGTTACAAGTCATTCGGAATAAGGCATAGTATTCAGGCCACCATAAATAAAAGCAACAGATCATCCCTTTGTGTGATACTGCGATTTACAGTTCACATCAGTATTGTGAATTTGTGATTTAATGTGTAAAAGCCACCCTTTAGCAGCCTCTGTAACAAATACAATAAGATAAAATACACAGGAAACAGTCATTAGACTAATTGTAGTGACGCGGTAAAGGAAAATTAGAGCAACTTTGCCTACCAAAGATACAGAGAGATACATTTTGCAAATTTTACGGAAAAATCAACTTCAGTGAGGAACAATTCAAAGCACTTACTAGCTGTGCTAGTACTTCTTGGGTCAAAATCACCATCGTCATCAATCTGATTGTCCACAGTTGCATGGGAAATGGAACTGTAGTCATCCGATTTTATGTGAGGAAGAATTTAAGGGACCTGCTGAAGGCTGGTCCTCACCCTTGCTACACAAACAACTAACTGAATCAGACTTCAGAAGAGTAGGAAACGATGTTTTTTTATCGAGATTAAATGGAAGAGAATTAAGGAGGCACATAGAAATGACAACAGTGAGAGAAGAAATAATGGGTCTAAAACGTAGATGCATATCTTTCAACCCTTAAACTGGTCATGTGTTAGGCTTCTAGCAGTAGAAAGTATTAGCACGTAAAAAGTATTCGAAAAGAAAGCACTCAAGTCAAACTAGAGAGCATCCAGAGCACCAGGGACAAACAGAAACTCTAAAGTAATACAATCTATAAGCGTGGAAAAACACTTTACAGTCCTCTTTATTTACCAGAAGCATGTAATTTTGACTTTGGTCAACATAATCATCCAAATAAAGAATTTTAAAAAAAAAAAATTGTATTAAGGTTTGATTGCATGCAAAGAACTTCAGCCAATAGAAGAGCTCCACTGCCGCTATGGTGAAGAAGGGAAAAAAAAATGAAGACACAATTTTGCCTATGGATTTGGCTCCAAATTAATCTCTACACACCTTCTCACCTACAAAAGAGTTGTGGGAGGAAGATTTGAAGCTACGAAGTAAATCTTCAATCACTTACAGTGAGGATTTAGACTGATGTGAAATATTTCAATAGAACAGATCTCATTGGAAAAGTTTTATTAAATCGGGAATCTATTCAGCTAACGAGGTACAAACAATTCCACTTAATTGTTTAGCAATAACGTCTTACCCAGGTCCCAGACCATACTCCTTTTTTTACCTTAAATCATTGGATGAGAGATAATCTTATGCAACATTAACTGTTGTATGAACCAACCATATACTGCCAGAATGCAGAAGTTCACTAGTTGAAAAGAAAAAATAGCCGCGACTTCAAAGAAAATATACTTGCAGTAATTTAAGCCTTAATGCTTACAACCCAACTTCTTTATCTGCCCCTTATTCTTGCCATTATTGTTCCTTTTAAATTAATCTCTATCTACAGAAACAAGGATTAGACAAAATAACTAAATTCACTGAGGTTTCCCCGTGCGACATGATCAGCAACAAGAAAATTGTAAACCCTTTTTTCACCCCCGTTTTTTAAGAAGATGTTTAGGTAATAGGAACCACACTACAAGAAAGAAGATGGTCAGATAGTTTACCTGGTGTGCTGTGAAGTCTTCTTTTCAGTAGTAGCACCTTGACGAGACTTTGGAACAATTTTTTCAAATCTATCTTCCCCAAACTTATCTTCATCTTTCCCTCCATAGTTATCACTATCATACCTGCCACTGAAACCTCCATACTTATTCTTGCTTTGGGAACTGCTGCCACTGAATGAAGCTGAATTTGACTTGTAAGAAATACCTGTTGATGAAAGGCCGGCGTACCTGTGAAGCATGAGCATATGTATAAATGAGCATCATAACAACTTTACAGTATAAATTAAGGCAGAAAAGTTCTTTAAGGTTAAACACGCACTTCTCACGGGTAGTAGCAGCCTTTTTCCGTACTTCGATTTTATCCTCCTTATTAAGAAGGTTGACTATATTTTCTGCCTTTTTCCTAACATTAATCCCCACATCCTTCCCATTAGGTTTGACATATTCAAAACCTGTGAGGGACTTTAGAAGTCCAGAGCAAGAACCACGAGTCAGAAAATGTTAGCTATTTGTAAGCAAACTAAACATGTCAATAGATTAGATCGGTCAAGGGGTCTCTTACAGCGATCTAGAAAGTATGTTCTATGATGTCATCAACAGCTCGGTCAGCTCCATTCGCAATGAGATACTCAATGACAGCTAATGCCTGTAAAAAAAAGGCAATATTTAAAAAAAAAAAAAATAGAAAGATTCTTTGTTCGCTCATCAGTAGAGTGATCAAAACCCTACCTGGTTGTAATGTTCTAATAACCACTTCAAAACTTATTACTTTGTGAACATAACGCCAATCCTTGCAATTTCGCCCAGTCTTGTCCAAAGAACATTCATAACCATCTGACATTCAGTACTATCACATGACAAAACAAGAGCCAAGCATCAGTACCTGAAATAAATCTTGGGCAGCTTAGACAACAAAGGTCACTAAAGGTCAAGAAGTACAATTTTTTGGTAGCTTGTGCTATCTCGGCCAATGCACTTCCATGAGGACCTCAAGGCTCATTATCTGTTCCATCCAGTACCTATAAAAATCAGAAAGGTCAATAGGTAAGTCCAGAGAAGATTCTCTAACCACAGTATTTTTGGGGACGGGCTGTCACAGTGGGCACCCCCAAAAAAAGTTACTCATAAAATAAATTGCTGTAATTTCACTTCAGATATAAATTAGACTAACTCCAAAGGGAAGAACATGCGCACTTGGGGTGAAATGAAGTTAGCAGGACCACATCGACTCATTGCTTATTAAAACGAAGATGATATGAACAGAAACATAATTCCAGTTCGCTTACAGATCCAGATAAAACGTCCTGATCAAAGATCTGACTCAAACCATATAATGTGAGAAATACTAGTATTGCCAAGTACTTTTCTCACGACTCACGAGTATTTGAACTTTTTCCTCCCAATTCATTAACTTCTGGCAAAAGTACCTCAAGAATAGAACCTTACAGCCCAGACAATCAAATCAATGCATTAAACAACAACCTTCTTTCTCATAACAGATACAAGTCCAACTGAAAGATACTTCAGCCACATAAACATGGCTCCAAAAGCAAAATGAATTCTTGCACTAGAATTTGCCAATATTTATAGAAATATGAGTATGGAAATTACCTAAACACCCAACTATTTTAGTTTCTACTTTGGATGATCTTCCTTCCACTTTGGTGTAGGGAAATATCATCAGTTGAAATTAACTTGATTTACTAAAAGGAAGAAAAAACGACATCCCAGTTCATTATACTCAATTCTAGGCACCTAGCACAAGCAATACACTATTGAGGTCACGACGTCACGTATCCGCACCTCCTATATCAAGAAACTGGTATGTGGTTCTCTTAAAGAGTGTAAAACTGTAAATAACTCGGTTGGCCTCAAATCCTTAACTTTTGTTTCTCATACTTCTTTGAAAGAGTTTAGACAAATATATATAATTAAATCATGTACAATGGCCTTAATATTGGAGCCTAATGAAAGTCGGATTTTAGAAAAATATGACCTGTATAGGAACTCGTTCAACTTTGAAGTTTTCATTTTTAAGTTTCCAACAATTGAAAAGGTTACACTTTACATCCATTTTTTTTTTTTTAAATGGTCATTTTGAAAAGTTTAGACAAATCCGGAAGCGCAGAACCTACAT
Source organism: Silene uniflora (assembly GCA_018983105.1). Taxonomy (NCBI): domain Eukaryota; kingdom Viridiplantae; phylum Streptophyta; class Magnoliopsida; order Caryophyllales; family Caryophyllaceae; genus Silene; species Silene uniflora. The sequence goes on along the minus strand of JAGPOY010000082.1, from coordinate 23,604 downwards.
CACCTAAATTGATACCGTAGGGCTTACAGCATTCCATTAACGAACAAGGGCTCTTAAACATTTACGATCATGACCACCAAGTATGTATGGCACACTCCATATTGATCAAAACATTAAAACTTTGAAACTACAACACCTTGACTCTAGCATTGAACATGAATAAGTCCACAACGTTTTGAATTCCTTAAATATGCAAAACCACCGGTGTTCCTACTACTATAAATCATGATCAAACACAAGTACTTGTATACGATTACTAACTACATTTAAGGTCCAAACTAACACAGCTATCTTTAAACCTGCTTGATATACAAACTTTCTGGTGTTTCTACTATAATCGCAATCAAACCCAAGTTCACGTTTGTGATTACTAACTACATTTAAGGTCCAAACTCGAAACTAACATAGCAATCATTTCAGCAGATATATTGAACTAAATTAGACATACACAGGTACATCAAATTTACAGCAATCAAATGACAGTTACAAGATTACGACGAAACACACGAACCTCCCGTTCAATCTCAGGAACCTTCAACACCTTCAAGTTAACCTCCATTTTTCTATAAACAAGTTCAAAATCACAATTAAGATGAAATTAATACCAAAATACTGAAACTACAGCAAATTGAGAATCAAGTAACGGATAAAAAAAAAGATGCAAAAAATTACATTTCGCAAACAGTTTGATCAAAGACCTTCATGAAATCCATATTGATTATTGATAACTGATTACAATAATCAATGAATAAAATGTGAAAATGAATAAAATGTGAGATCAAAATAAGCAATTATATGAAAGATCTAACAAAATTGAAGATTTTGGACTTCTTTACTTCCTCAATTAGCTACCTTTACTTCCTCAATTAGCTACGATTAATCAACAATTAACAATTGTTCTAACAAACAAACAAACGAACAAATGCTAAATTATGATTATAATGATAGAATGAAATTAAACAAAGTAGGTGGACTATACCATACCTTTGATCGAAAGAAAGGCGAGAGACAGAGAAAATGGGAATTGACGGTGCTAATGGATGATGCTTATGAATTGAAGAGATCAACTTTTTAAGTTTTGGCTGGTAAAATAAAATGGAAGAATTGACGGGAAGAATTCACTTTTACGTCGTCTTTCAAAAATAACCTCACTTTATAATAATTCAAAAATAAATTCAAACCTCGTTTTCTTTAAACAATCTATTTTACCTTTTACCTCCTTAAAAAGGTTTGAAGGCTCTGTTCTTTCTGACTTTTTAGAACAGAATTGCATTGAATGGAACTAGTTTAGATCCCGTGCTACAACACGGGTCGATGAAGTTGGGTAATTTTTAGTTATAGATAATTATAAGGAAGGGCAATAAAAATGAATATACTATGCATAATGCTTCTTTATATATATATAAGATATAAGAATATTCATAGTTTCATTGAAATAAAACGAAACGAAAAATTAGTTCTTTCATCAGATGGAATATTACATTTCTGAGTATTTTGTATTAGGCTCTCGGTTTTGTAGTATTGTTTTACATGAGGATAACATAAATCCCGTACATAATCAAATTTAATATTTTTAATGTCATATTAAAAAGAATACAAAAAAATTAAGTGATTTAATTAGGGAACGGGCACGTCCCCATAAACTAATAACGGGCCGATACTTTAGACACGCAATTCAAAATCGAAATTTCAATTAAAACATGGGCTGAAATCATGCAAATTTCGCAACAGGACCGAAATGTAAGTCTATAAGACAAACAATATGGCCCAAATAACATGAGCCCAAAACAAAATCAGATATTTTCCAACCAAACATTGTTTCCGTCTTATTCAATAAAGATCATTATAATCTGTGTCTGTTTATCTTCTAAAAATAAGAAAACGAAAACCCTCATCTTCATCATCTCCATCCAAACTCATTCATCTTCCTCATCGAATTACAGTCACCTTCTTCATTTACCTGTAAGATCAGTATATACCACGCATGAGAAAATGAGTTTGGACATCATTTTATACCCTTTTGGCAGGGTTAGAGCAACAATCAGATGTACGATAAATAAGATTGATCGTCCATCATTAGATCAATCTTCATCGTCATCAGCAAAATAATTCGTCCCCAGATTATGGTCATCATAGTATCGATTTGATGATTCGTCTTAGCTATGGTGTAGATCTTATTGGAGTCGTTTCGATTGATTCAGTGGTAAGACTATGCTTCTCCTTACATTTCATGAGCATTTAACAAATAAAGTTGATCAATTTTATAATTCATCTTAGCTATGATGTAGATCGATCAATAAAAAGGTTGAACCTCTAGTTTTTGCATGTGTAGGAATGTTTTTAATGAGTTCTTGAAAAAAATTTGGTTAATATAAAACCGAATACAAATTAGAATACACTACTTTTTCTGGTTTTCTTATTAGATTTCAATTGACTTTTTTTATTGTGCGATTTTGGGCAAATTTGTTGATTGTTATGAACACGATGATGTTTAATTTAGGAACTCAATTAAATCGCAACAACACAAATGTTGATTACCTCACTTGGGTTTTGTTTGAACTTTTGTTAAACAGTGAACTTCTTTAATTAAGTTATGTGCAATTATTGTCTTGAATATTTCTGATAGTGGGTTGTTAATGGTGGATCATTCGAGCCATTACTTTCGCCATACTGGGTGACTGAAGCAATGATACGAAATTAGCTGAGTGTGGAGAGTCCACGGGCAAACAAAAGAAAATAGAGGTTGATAGAAGGTAACATTACAAATCTCTGATGTGATCTATACATAATTAGGGTTAGTACAACATTATTGGAATAGATTTCATATAATTTAATTTCAATTATTGATTTCCTATATTCATTCTGACTAAATTTTACCTGGACTTTTGGGGATGACTGTTTTATGCTGTGAGTCTGCCTAAAGAAAAAGTGGAGTCGGGATTCAAGAGCAACAAAAGGAGATCCGTGGCGATGTCGTATTGATAAAGGTACTCTGACTTCTCAAGAATGATCTAATCTTTTTTTGTTTTTTATTTTTGTAAACAGTAGCTTAATTTGATGGCATTATGTGCAATTATTTTGTTGGGTAATACTGATTTGGTTTTTTTTTTTGGATATATCGAACCATTGGTTTCATCATTTCGGGCGTATGATGACATTTTGTCGTAATGGGAGCTTGAAAGAAGACCTACAATTGGAGAACAAAGAAAAAAATTGATAAAAGGTAACTATCGAAATTTTTTGGTGGGTTATTAATAGTTTGTGTTATACATGCCTCCTTTGCCATCTAGATAATCTCCATGAATTACCGGTGTGTGACAAATGGTTCTTTTTTTTGGTAGCTTTTTTAGCTGGCTTTGATTGTCAAGACGCGGCAATGCATTGGGGGGGTCTTTTAGCAGTATATCAAAATGTTCGTGTTGTACAGGTATGTTAAACTACAAAGCCTTAATATTTATTGAGTTATGCATGAATGTTGTGATGTTCCATGTATTCTTCGTTGTTGTTTTATGTTTCAATTTAATTTGACTTAAAATAGAGGGAGCTTATACAGGTATGTTGTGTAATACTCAGACTTTGTAATAGTTGAAGTGTGAATGAAATTTGTGTTGCTTGTTGTATTATTAGTTGGTGGTCTATGTAGTTAGGATCTGAAATAGATGTAAATGAACAAAGGAAGTCAATAAATGTAGCATAGTAACAAAAATGTAATATACTCCCTCCTATTCACTGTTTTCTTCCCCTTTCATTTTCCCCTAAGAAATAAGAGAATGGATTTGGACCACACAAAAGACACCATTGAATTTGGACCACACAAAAAAAGGAAATAGGGAAGAAAACCTGAATAACCCAAAAAGGAAATAGGGAAGAAAACCCTGAATAGGAGGGAGTAATACTTAACACAAAGTACTGTTTATTGTAAAGATCTGTTAACATATGTAACAGAAAATTTAGAAATTAAAATAAACATTTGCTTGAAATGTAGTGATTCAACTGAGTGGTAGTTATTCAATAGTCTCGGAGGATCTGAAAATGTATATCGGTGTGGGTCAGTTCATTTTTTTATGGGGTAATATAAAAGTTAAATGTATATTAAAATAAAGTTGCATAACATAAGAAAAATGAACATAATGTGGGTCTAGATTTATATAAGTACTTACAGTGCCTTTCATTCGACTAATTGGTCGTCATGTAGCCTTTCCAAGGCATAATATGTCTGTTCAAAAGTATCGTGTAGTACTCCTCTTACAGTCCTAATTTCCTCATAAGATCTAGGTCCTCTAACATGGTTGAGGAGTATCCTAAGGTAATACTTCTCACCAGAATTTTGAGGTATATTACAAATCTCGCTTATGAATGCGCCACGCATTCTACGACGCCATTTGTTAGTGTTCATATCCCAAACATATCTGGTTGGAATTTGTGAATACGTTAGTAGTCTAGCATTTGGATCCTCGCTATTAAGTTCCATCCATGCTAGAAACATATCTGGTAGACTGTTTTTTCCAAATTCACTTTCACGATCCTCCCCAAACACAATTCTTTGTTCATCAGGTAGATGGAACATCAACCTAAACGTAGTAGTCATTTTCTGCATGATTGTGTAAATAAGAGTATGGTGTATTGGTGTAAATTGTCTCCAATAACTTTCATTCATTACGTATATACACTAATTAAATTACGCAGATTTTTATTAGATTAGGGTTTCACAATAAAATAATTTTTAATTATTGAGAATCTTTTAAGAGTATTAATTTTTGTGACAGATCTTGGAGTATTTATTTTTTAAATAGACAGTATCTTTTAAAACTGATAAGAAATCATAAGTTTTAAATAAGATATGATTTTTTTTTTATGATAACTTCCAATAATGATAAAAATATATGATCTGCCTATATAAGAATTTTAAATTGTGAAGGTATCTTATCAGTTTGAGAATTACATAATGATTTAATAGTTTTGATTTTTATATTTTAAAAAAGTAAAAAGTGGATTTTATTTAACTTTTTACAATAGTTTTATAAAAATAGAAGGTAGGGTTCTGAAAATTATGTTATCATATTAAATAGTGTTATGGGGAACAGCAGATATTTATATCTTAAGAATATGTTATGAATTAAAGAAATTTATGAGTAATAATGTCGTGTGTTATACATATTGTTTATGGTCAGGTTAGTTACAAATTTTTTAGCAGTAATACATAACTTGAGAACGTGTTGTAAACATGTTAGCATATGTCAGTTAAAAATTAAACTGGTAGAAATGATCAAACAAAAGTAAAACAACATTTGCGTAGTTAAATGGTCAGGCGAGGAGTTATTACCTTAAGCCAAGTTCTCGAAAACTTCCTTGTATACAACATTTTCTGTAGTATTCCCAAAGCCATCATCGTCATTTCGTATTAGTATCTTCAATCCCTTCCTACTCGTAACTCGTGAAACGGCTACATATAATTGGCCATGACTAAAAACAGGCCAGGGTAGGTACAATCCAACATGCGATAGTGATTGTCCTTGGCTCTTGTTTATAGTCATAGCGAAGCAAACAACCATTGAGAATTGCATCCGGCGTAGCTTCACTTGAATCTGAGTAGTATCGGAAGAGCTCAATGTCATTCGAGCAATGACAACTTTCTGACCGATATTCCTACCAGAAATTATGTCAGCCTCAATTGCCTTGTTACCTAGCTTTGTTATCACAAGCCTGGTACCATTGCATAATCCACCGGCTTGATCTAAGTTTCTTAGTAACATCACCGGGACCCCAACCTTTAGTCTTAATTCATGATTGGGGACTCCTGAGCACCTTATACTATTCAGAAATTCGGTTGAATATGCACTTTCGTCAAAAGCATCAAGTATTTCAGATCTGCATATTGTATCCGAACTTAGATATACCTTCTCAGGACCAGGAACTAAAGATAGGATGTGATCATTAATCTCTTCAACAATTTCATGCGTAGGGGCAAGAATAGCCCTCTCTTGAATATAGTCTGCATTCGATAGGTTTTGTAGCACGGATGGATATGTGCTTTCGACAATGGTGGCAATAGGGTTGTCTCCTTCCCTGAGAAGGATGTTGCTTGGTATTTCAATTGTTGCATCCCCATCATTTGGGTCACCAAGTAAACCATCACCTAGCTTTAGGGTCCAATTAGAGAATTCTGCAATCTCAGTTGAGTTGACATCAGTGTTGCTTGTTAAAAGCCTCATGTTCCTTGTCAACTTCAAAACTTTGCAAAAGCTCCACAAGTAGGAGGCATTGATGGCTGCGTGAACAATGTCCTGCCTACTGCCTCTAGGAATAACTGGTAGAATTTGGCGGAAATCACCGCCAAATACAACGGCCTTGCCGCCGAAAGGCTTCTCACACTGTAATACATCCTTCAAGCTCCTATCCAATGCTTCAAAGCAGAAACGATAAATCATAGGAGCCTCATCCCAAATAATAAGCTTTGTTTGCCGTAGTAACTCGGCAAGTTCAGTTCCTGGCCGTATTTCACATGTGGAGCTCTCCGTAGGATTCAGAGGTATCCTAAATGTAGAATGAGCAGTCTTGCCTCTAGGTAAAAGTAGTGAAGCAATACCACTTGAAGCCACAGGTAGGACAATATCACCCCTGGAACGTATTGCTGCACACATCGTCCTCCATAAAAAGGTCTTTCCTGTTCCACCAAAGCCATATATAAAAAATACTCCTCCATTCCCTTGAAAAACTGCCTCAATAATCTCATCATATATTCCCTTCTTCTCATTGGTCATCTTTCCAATAAGTTGTTCATGTTCGGCTTTTAAGGCTAGTCTGTCATAGTTGAGCTCTGACTGGATAAGCCTGTTACGGGCATCATTTATGAGATCGTCATCATGGAGTGGCATATTTGGGAATTTCCGAAGACTACTTCTATTCTTTTGAAGTATCTTTTCAATCTCAGCTAAGGCAATATTCTCTCGTTGCTCATCAGTAACTTGTAAATCTGCATCAGTGTTAAATTGCATCAAGATTTATTAATTGAGGGATTGAGATCAATATAAAAAAAAAAAAAATTAAAAAAAGGAAAATAAAATTAAATTTATTCTAAACTGAAATAATTAACGGTACCTCGATTTTGGTGAAGCCACCTTTGATGGTATGTAATATCCTCTGATAGTTTCTTCCAAGTTTGTTCCCATACTATTTCTGGACGGATCATGCATCCAGCCAATAGTAGTGTCGCAAAGAGGTTTCTCATGTAATGTGCCGACCCCCATTTACTGACCTCATCAATTGCGTCAACGTACTCACGATCATCCTCTAATAGCCCTAGCGCATAACATGCATCTCTGAAGGTTTCGTGAACCACACCATCTACCTTCTTGATTTCTTCATAACATGTTGGGCCTTTGACATGATTAAGTAACACTCTAAGGTAGTATTTTTTACCGGAATTTGGTGGAACATGATAGATCCGACCTATCGTAAATCCACGTTTTCTTGGAGTCCACTGTTTAGTTTCTTTCTGCCAAACATACTTTGTTGGAAACTCAACGTAAGTAAGCAGACGTGCCTTCTCGTCTGTCTTGTTACGGTCAAGCCAAGCCAAAAACATTGTTGTATCAGTGGATTCTCTGGCTATCACTTTTGCGATATCATCATCATCCTCAAAAACCACATTCTGTTCATCAGGAAGGTGTAATCTCAAGCGCTCTATAGGCGGCCACCTATAATGGATAGGAAACCCAAGAAGGCGCCATACAGCTTCACATGCTGAGATATATCGACAATCATAGTAGTTCTTAATTTCATCAATAACTTCTCCATTTTCTGAAATGGATGCTGTGACACGGTCAGGTCCTTTATTGATATATTTGAATAGGTACTTGATTGATGATGTTTGATTGCACCTTTCCACGTTAATGTGAGCCCAATATTTTATCAAGAGCGTAGGGTTATATGGTATGACATACCTATTATCTAGGGATTTGCCATCTTTCTCCACAAATCTTTTATCATTCCTCCTCCTGTAAACCGTAAATCCATCCTTATCAATAGTGGTCTGCTCTGTGAAATCCTTTGGGAAAAATTTTGAACATTTCCCATCTATCATACATGGTGCATTTAAGTGAGAAGAACCACATGGACCATGCAACATACTTTCAGTGACGACACTGTACAAAATAGGATCTGTTTCTTTGTCCGGTATCTCAGCGTGAATGAATTTGTCAGTGTGCTCTACATCCTTGATCTTGTAGTCTCTGTGCAACCAAATAACAATATGAACATGTGGTAAACCTCTTTTCTGAAATTCCACCGTGTAAACAACTGCATATAAGTTAGAATTACATGAATTAGTTAGAGGGTATCTAAATAATATTGCATTTTATTGCCATTTTAATAAGAAATGTAAACATAAAAATTGGGTTAATAAACACATACCAGCTTGTACTTTTCCAAATATTTTTCCTTTCTTGATGTCGTTGATGAAGTGATCAAGCTTAATCTTATATACCCTAGTAATAATATCGGGTCGATCTTCAGGTTTGAGACCTCTTTCCTTTACATGTCTTAGAATTTCAGGCCATGTTGGATTACATGTAAATGTTATAAAAAAATCAGGAAATCCAAACCAGCTACAGTTCGCCATAGCATCTCCATAATTTTCAATCATAAAACGCTTTCCATTGGGAAATGATGAAGGTAGGATCATCCTTTTGCCGACGGAAAGTGGGCGACCTTCTCCGTTATGAATGGCATCAGTAAGATTCCTCTTGATGTCAGTTCTGAATTTCTTCTGATTTCTTCTAATATATCCAATACGTTGTGTTTCCATCATTGTGAAAATGTCAACTAACCATTGATGAAACAATTTTCGTGCAATTAATATAAGGGAATACTCATTTAATCTTTCATGAATTCTGAAAGCAAACCACTCTCTCATGCTGATTCTCTCCCTCTTTCGCTCTCTGTCCTCACCAAAGTCAATATCGACAGAATATCCATCCTCCCCTCTTGGGAATAAAAGAGGATATTTCATAGCGAGATATGACGGGTGAAGTTCGTTAATTCTCTGCAAATTGCCGTCTTTTTCCTCGATTACTAAGTCTCTCTCATCAAAGCTTCCGACGTCTCCAATGATTAACACAGCAACCTCGTCTACTGTAGGCAGGTTATATGTCCTAGCATCCTTACGCCTTCTTCCAATGAGCCTTAGCTTGACATTCACATTATCGTCATAACCTAAACGATCACGCGCCATTCTAAAGGATTTTGTCAATACATTATAACGATCAAGCATGTCTTGTAATGTTGAGACGATATCAACATCCAAAGGATTTTTCCTGAAAATAGGAATTAATAAAACAAATTAATATTAAACCGAAATTATTTGTCTTGCTATGTCATACTAATGTTACTTGGTAAAAAGATGTGTAATACAATAACAAAGATAGTGAAATTGCACTAACCTGAAATGAGACATTCTGTTTTGTACTTCATGTTCAGTGTCGTATATATACAACTGGGCAAACTTTGGTTGTGTTCCATTTTGTGGTGTGAGACTGCCTATTCTGTGATAGTTCTGGCCATGTAGTCGAAAGGTATATGTCCCTCTCCCTTGATTGACAGAATTATCGATTTTGCCACCCATTGAAGTAAAGGCAAACATCATGTTGTAAGCACGAATGTTTGATAGGAAATGTTTACTCTTTGCATCCTCGTTAGAGAAAAAATTAGTAAGTTCTGATGGTGGTTTTTTCAACATAGGCAGGCTGATGTTACCGTTGCCACAACATCCCGAAAATTTAGGAGAGTCAGTTTTTTTATTTTTGCTGATCCTTTCTTGATACCACATACATGCGTGACATTTCTGACACGTCCATATTGCATTACCGATGTCGCAATAACCTGTTAAGACTTAATATCTCAAACCAAATGACTAATATTTTTTTTTAACGTAAAACTCGTAATGAAACAACAATTCATGTACCTTCATAGTCGTCGTCTTCCTCCTCACTTGATGATTCTGTGTCGTAATTCTCTTCATCAATATTTTGACTCACAGAACTGACAATTCTTTGGTCTTGTATGATATGTTTTCCAGTTGACAAAGGTGATGATAGAGGAGATGACAGAGGGGATCTACTACAGCTGCCGCTACCGCTACCGTGATGCACTGGAGAAAAAAAAAGTACGTTCACTTTTATATTTGTGCAAATAAATGAGGTTTTGTATTTTAACATATGTTATCGACAAATCAGAATTCACATGAGGACAATTAGCTATTCCATACCAGATCTCAACACTGTAGTTATAGAAGTAGTTTGTGCAGCACATGAGGATAGCGTATTCACATTAATAGAACCTGTAGCCAGTGGTCGTTAAAAAAAGAAATACGAATAAAAATTTAGTTGGTATTAAAAATTGTGAAAAAGACAAATCAGAGTTTTGACATTAAAAAAAAATCTGTAAGTCTGATTATTGAGTAGTAGCTTACCATTAAAGACCACTACTTCAGAACTTGCATTAGAATTCTCTGAAAAAGAGTTGATTATGAGACCGTTAAACGTCACAAATGAGCAGAGATATTTGGTAAGTATGACACTAAGAGAGAGTTTTAATACCTTTGTCACAAAATGTAAAAGTTCTACGTTTCGGCGGTCTCGATAGAGAATCGATAACATTAAGATGGGGTCGTTTTTCCGCTGTATGTTGAATCTATAGTACGGCATAATTTAGAAGCAGCAACATAATGATACTTAAAAAGTAATGCTTACATGACTAAACGGGAAAACTTGGTACCATTACAAAGTTGGTAGTGGCAGGAAGTAAGTTGCTCAGAGTTGTAATTATAAGTTGCGCAGTTGGTCAGAATTTGATTCATAAGCGTAAAAATAAGAACGATAAAAAATCATGGACTAAGAGTTCCAAATACTTGGAGTTTTACGATTTGAAATGTTTGACAGGGGCGATTGTGACTTCATTCTAAGAGAGGAAAGCCTTTGATCAGGCTCAGTGGGATTATTCAGCTCCTGAAGCTGCTGACCTACAGATAAGTCTTTCTAAATTACATGTCTATGCATAGTACATAACATTTCAGCTCTGTTGTACTGTTCTCAAATTTACTTTGGGAGACACACTGATATAGAAGCAACTTATTCTGCCCTTATTTCAATTGTTCAAGCCACAAAAAGATCCTTTTTTTTTTTTAAAGAAGTACTCCAATTTTTTAAGGATGATTTCAAAACTATTAATCATGTAATATATGATGAACCTTTGTCACAAGATATGTAATTAGATCAAACAAAAAAAAAACTCCTATTTTTTACGGATGATTTCAAAACTATTCTACTGTTACAATTTTACCTTTGTGAGACATACTGATTTAGAAACATTATTTCCTTACTTAGTAGGTAATAGTGTGGCAGGAACAACTTCGTGTATGAGTGTTCTTAAAAATTAACACATTTTGGTAAATATATGATAATTTGGTAAACATACACATAAAGAGAATAATAATAATCAAATCTTGTGAATTGGGAATTATACATACCAGCAGTTTGACAATTTGAGATGTTTGACAGGGGCAACCGTGAGCTAATTCTAACAGAGCGCCGCCTTTGGTCAGACCCACTAGGATTATGAAGATTGTCAATTTGCTCTCCTGCAGATAAGGTGAGTATTAACACAACTTATATGGCTAGTAAAAGATGGATTTAAAAATGTCAGACTGTAAACATTAAACCTTCTTGTTGAGAGCCTTCTGGTGTATGCCGTCTATGACTGTTATTAGACCTCTGAGAAGGTGCTCTAGCTTTAGTTATTGATGGATCCATGTGAAGTGTGGTTGATTCTGAGTAATTGAGATTTCGTTTTATAAGAGCATAACATGGAGATAAGATTACTCAAGCTATATAGTTATGGAATTTATTTTTAATATCTGAAGGGTATATTATAATATCTTCAACTAATACAATTCAGGATATTTAAGATTCATTACTATTTTGGTTGACTATTACAGAGATATATTATGCACAAATATCTCAACAATATGGTTGACATTAATTAATTTTTAAAAAGAGTTTTGAAATGGTGATATTCAAGATTTTCCACAAAATCGTTTAGAGTTTGGATTATGGAAAAGTATTTTTGAAATTGTGATTTTTCAATTATGGTTGTTAGACGATTGCACCAATGGACATTTGAAATGATATAGATTTTTGGTACATTGAAATGATAGATATATAATGTGTTGGAATTGTCCTAAGATTTGATTGTGATTTCCTAATTTATGAATGATAACTATTTTGTGAAATTACTCAATTAATTTTCTCTATGATGAATGATTTGGAGATGAATAGTTGACATGAATCAAAAAAAATATTATATAGAAATAATACAATACATTTTTGTACCATCTTTAAAAATATTAGGAAATTCAAAAAATATAATATTATGTTAATACTAAATGTTATTCTTTTAAAATTTTCGTATAATAGACTAGTTTTGTATAAGTTTTTTTTATTGGGGTGAGCTTTCATGTTAGATAAATGTACATGGTTGGATTTAATTATGGTAGACGAAGACTTATTCAAATGTTAAGCCAATCACAAATAGATAGTAAACATAATCTGCAAACTTATTGGTAACATGATGACAAATCAAAATAGAATTATTCTGAAACATTGTTTTCTAAAAATGAAATACTGAAAAGTCTCAATTATCACCATGATTGAAAATGTAACATAACATCTGGAAAAACTCTCCCTTAATCATCAATTTCCGCTTTGACATTCAACTTTGGCCTGATGGCTGAACTTTGGCCTTCATCACTACATATGTAGAGTTCCCCAGGGACGACTTCATCAAAGCCCCTCTTGGTGGGAGTTATGGTGCATATCCCTGTTCAATTAATCTCATTGTTGTCGCCAAAGACTGAGATTACTTCATTGTCATTCACGATAGAAGTAGGTAGAGTCCCAGTAGACTCGGTTACAACATCGCTAGCCTACATGATTGTAAAACTGTAATTAGCATACGAAAAATGATAATATTTCTTAAGTTACATTATTAACAAAAGTATGTTGCATAAACAAACCTCATCTACTTTCATCATTGCAAAGTGTGCATTCATCAGTTCAGTATCGTCCGTTAAACGGGCAACTGTATAGACTTTGTTGTTACTATTTGCAACGTTGTAATCATTAATGTTTATCTTGAAAAGAAATTGCTTGTTGAGGAAATCATCAAACTCGAGTGGGAATTCAGCTTCCTCACAATTCTGAAAATATTTGTTAAGCAGCATGTGTAAGACATAGTAAAAAATATTTTGATTAACATACTGATCAGTTATATATTTATGTGTCATATAATGTAAAAGTGTTATGTTTTTAAAAAAAGGTCGATGTGGTACCTGGATAAGAATTTCACGCAGATCAGCCGCTGATTTTCCAGTTAATTGAACCATTTCACGACAAAACATAGTGAAAGATGCACCTCCAGAAGCATCTTCGACTTTAAATACTGACTTAAATCTGTTTATATACAGGGAATATATTAGTAGTTGTGTCCTGTTCTGTGGTATTATTTACAACCAAGCATTACTTTTTGAATTGTAAAATGATTTGAGTATAGAAAAATGATTGACCTTGTTGCGAGATATCTAACAGTCTTTCTGCACTTGGGGCAGAACATACTACCATCACCCTTTATATCCGGCTTCGTGCCGCAATCCTTGCAAGATGAGTAAAACCAACTATGTTGGGTGTCTATAGCCGTAATAGTAGCAATGACAGCGCAAAATCCAGTCTGAGAAATGATTCACATAACATATGACAAATCAGATTAATGTGATAAATTTTACGTTGTTTTATTTATTAATTTTTTACATATATATATAAAATATTTGTTTGAGTGTTGAAATAATGTACCTGTTTCACTTTCTGCAAATCAGCTACATAATACCGACGCTCCAAACTGGTGAATTCAGCACTGACTGAGTTGAGTGGATGCAGTGGGAGCTCCTCTAACAGGTTGGTTTCATCCTCTTCTCCCTCCTCATCAAATCTTGAATGCAATTTATTTAATTCAGACCATGGAAATCTTAATGTGGTTTAATATTTAAACTATATACAATAAGGGTTTCAAAATCCATACCCTGAGAGGAAATCAGATACCGCCTCACAATCATAATTAAACAATAGTTTGGTGGCGTAAAATGAGTTCGCACATAAGATTGCCCAGCATTAAGTATGCCGTGTTATAAAATAGCAAGTAGTATGATTTAATAAATAGAATTTCGATGTGTTATACATACCATGTATGTATCTGACTTTCGCAAATTGAATGATCAGAACAGGGCGGCCCGAGTTTTTAGTTACGTAGTTGAATAGCTGATCAACAAAGTCACCCCACAATAGGACTTCCAAGATGTCCCCACTTTGAGAAGGCACAATACAACATGGTTTTTAAATGATAAAAGTTAGTATTTCATTTATTATTAATTCAAATCGATGTAGTTAGTTTTAAATATATAATTAATTGAAAAATTACCCTTCATTCTTTAGTTTGATCTTCATTTTCTTCTTGTCTGATTGCCCGTTTTCTGTGACAATCTCAATAGGGCTCTTTGCTATCAGCTTCCCAATTATGTCTGCAATAAATGCTATACATGGTCACAAATTTTTTTACAAATTGAAATTACAGAAACAGAAATTAATTGTATGTAAAAAATTTAAGTAGGAGTTTTAATTACCTATGAAAACATCTTCCCTAGGTTTCTGCTCTCCTATATCCTTAAAGGACACGAATTGAAAGGAAAATCTGGGAATGTCTACCCCTGTGCTTTCTCCGATAGTTGTGTTTTTGTGAAGCAATAGCCTCCATTTATTGGTGCAAGATTTCAATTTGTCATTATTTTCAAGAACAGTGAAATTGCTGATGGTATAAACCTCTCCCTCGTGAAGGAGAGGACGAAATGTTTTAATAACCTTGTCTTTAAACATGGCGTGGATCTTGTTATTCTATAGTTCACAGTAGTAAAAATTAGAATTCATATTGATTAGTGTGTAAAATTAGATTGATTTACATTACATGTACGAAAGAACAGAAATTTTGAATACCTTATCATCGAGAAGTACCATTTCAACTCTGCTTGTCTCAAGAGGGTTCAGAAATGATGGTACAGGGTAGAGTCTTAGAACTCTAACATTCACCTTCCATGTCTCCTTACTGTTGTCAATTTGGTTGATCTTGCAGAGACGTCTTGATTGAGTAGCCATAGGTTATGTGTCTTAGTTGTTTTGAAGAAAGTTGGAAAATTAGAAGGAGTGTATTAAGTAAATTGATACTGTCAAATTTGAGAGGGTTTCGTATTTATAATTAGGTTATAGAGTGTGAAAACCTAAAATGAAGATATTTACTTATGGCTAAAATCTTAGATATTTTGATATTTTAGGAAGTTACCTAGACTGAATATTGTGCTTTGTGGTTGTTAAGTTTGTTATGATTTTGCTTTGTGTTTTACAGGGAAATTTAGAAGTTATTAAGGAAATGTGGAGAGCCTACATGAGGATCTGTTTGAGAAAGGGGATATGAGTCCTAATGGTAATTTGTTTGGAGAAGGGAGCACTTTCACTAATTACAAATTTTAGGAATATTTTCATATTTTGATTATTTTTATTTTATGTGGATTGTAAATATAAAATTTAATTGTAATTTGATTTGGTTGCTTTGGTTTGTAATTATAAAATTTAACTTGTAATTTTATTTGGTTGGTTTAATTGTACAACTTAATATAAGGTCAACTTGAAGAATGGGAGATTCACAATGATATTTTCTGATTAATAGGTTAGATCACACGATATAACATCAATTTCGAGAAATAAGAAAATTGCCGATTATGTTTAATTTGTTAAGATTACAAAGAGATTCGTAGTTGACCGGGAAATAAGAATGCAAACAGATTCGTTAAAATCAAAAGCAGTCGTGAAAGATTTGTGTAGTTAGATTTGGAGGTCTTTCAATTGGTCTGGGCCGTGTGATTTGTAATGTTTTAAGATTCGTTTGTAAATATCAGTGTTGCCCATGAGTGTCGAAAAAAAAAAACAGGCCCATTAAGGCAGGAGTGCATTAGGCGGGAAAATGGGGAGAATGGTAATCTAATAGTTTTAAGGGGGATGGAGTTGAACTGAATTGAAGGGAGCTGAACTAAACTAAACTGAATAGAGCTGAGCTGAACTGAACTGAATAAATTTTAATTGAACTGAAATAATAATCAATCAATCAATACATATATGTAAAGCACAAACGTTTCGAGCGATATGATTGGCTATAGGTTTTGTTAAATAAATAAATAAATTAATTATGTGTGTAAAAAGATAAGGAAATCCTAATCCACATTTAATTATCAACCAACTAAACAAAAATCATAATAATAGAAGTAGTACGGAGTATAATTAATTTCTTATCCTAACAAGAGTAAATTTTGATAAAACTTAATAAAAACTATACTAACTAAAGCAGATTTCTTAATATTTAAACTAAATATTAATAATATTATCCTAATATAAGTAGATCAAATATATTTTAATTAAATTATTATAATATAAGTAGATTAAAATTATCAAATAAGTAACATACATTCATAATACTTCAAGTTATCGTTTTTATTTTTTTCCCCCACTTATAGTCTCATAAATTTGTAGTTTGTATTATCGCGTCAAAATTCAAGAAACTGACGGATAAATAGTGACTTTATTTGATTAAAGTATTATGTTAAGATCGTGTAGTGTAATCTTACGTAGTTACACGAAGTATAAATTACGGTTCCATCAAAATATAATCACTAAACAATCATTGGAGTGTCTATAGTGTAATCTGACGTAGTTACTCGAACTATAAATCACGGTTATATCAAAATATAATCACTAAATAATAATTGGATTGTGTATATAAATCATAAAAGCCTCCATATTACATTCAAGCGATCAATACAATATAAAACAATTCACCGATCTCTACAAGAAAGTAGAATTTAGCGATTTGGACAACTCAAATCTTTTGTGTAGCAATGGAGCAACTCATAGTATTATTCATATGATGTATTGATCATTAGCTATAGACTCACGCATTAGCCTATATTTCGAATAAGAGTGATTTAAAAGTGTCTTAAATTTAGACTACTTATTTTTAACGGATTCAAGGTGTACATTTGTCATGATCATTAATTAATTGAATCGAAAGAACGCACATTATGTTTTGATCTAAAACATAATCTTGCTCGTGCATTATGGTGTATTTTCTTTTCTTTTTTCTATTTACTCAACTATATCTTTGTGTTTTAGTGTTAGTTTTACATTTAAATAGAATTTTATTTACTCATATTTCTAACTTTAAATTTGTTTTTACATAGATTTTTATGTATTTAAGGGTACAATTTCACATAATTATCAAAGATTATGTAGGGTTCAAAGCTTTTGAGAATATATTGACCTTTCAATGTATGCATATAATTATATTTTACTAATTTAAATCAAATGCTTAATTATTTTAGCTTAACTTTTAAATTATGTTTACATTGACGTTTCCTTTTTACTATTTTCTTTAATAATTGATTTTTTTTTCTTTTAGTTCATTCAAATCTATCTACAAAAAGTAGAGATAGAGTTTCATTACGTAGCAAATAAGTGATAAAACTATTGGATACTTTATTATGTGTTTTGGTTAATTTTAGTCGATTAGGTCAAATTGGGTCAAAGAGGTCTTCTGCGTTATTCGTATGCATTTGAGTGTAAAGTACGTAAATAGACAATGAACGCAAGGCCTTTGATGACGCGGAAAATCCAATGTGGGAAACGACTGCGAGAAGGGACGGTACCCCTCCAAGGATTGCACTAGCTTTCGTTAATGGAGGACGAATACAAGGAGTAAGAGACGGCTATATTGCTAGTACAATTGCTAGAGTTCTATACGTGTATGAGTGTGAGTATGAATTGTCTTTTGCATGTTCTCCTCCTCTTCTTATAGAGGACCAAAACCCTAGTAGGGTTTTGGTTGCTTTCCCTCCAAGCTTCGTATGTGGCGCCTCCTTGCTCTAGCCCGGATCCTCCATGGACTGTCCATCATCCTCCTGGCCCAAGTGTCCTTGTTTGCTCTATGGACTTCAGCCCAACTGTCCTCCTACCGCTCAAACAGGCTTCGGGCCTCCTTCTACTCCTGTGGTCCAGTCTCCTCCATATGGACTGCGCGGTTCCTGGGCCACTATTCCCTTCCATTCTTCTGGGCTTCTCCTTGATGGGCCGGGTAGCGAATTTATACCCAAACAGTTTGCCCCATAATTTTGCGCGAGATATGTCTTCATTGATTGAGCGGGAAATTATCAGTTTCCAAATTCCGCGCAGTCTTTTCTTTCCTTCTTCCGTACGCATAACCCCAATCTTTTCTTGATACTCTCCCCCTTGATAACCACCCCCTCGATCTCCGCCCTATTAATTGTCAATAACCACCCCACTCATCATCACTTCCTCAACTACCTCCCCATTATTTCACCTTCTTCATCTTTCTTCCCTCTTTCTTCCGATCAAAATCTGCTTCTCCCCCGCCGCCAGTTTTCAGGTAATCTTTCTATCTCTTCCTCTGACTATGGATCGATCTTGTCAAGCCTCATCTTCTTCTCCCCACAAACTGATGGCAGACGACCCGTTTCTGTCTCGCTGTCTCTTCGTTTCTCCTCACGATTGCGACTCTTCTCTTTCTTCTGCTGACATCCCTCGAATCAAGGCTTTACTTGGTCTCGGGGATGACATTCAGATTGTCATCCCTGGCCCAGGCCAGAAAGCCGATGCCTGACGCTGTGGTTGCGTTTGCTTGTATCTTTACCCCTTCAAATCAGCCTCCATTTTTCTCTCCCCAATTGGTTCGTGATTTCTTGCGTACCAATAATTTCGCCATGGTCCAAATCTTTGCCACTATCTGGCGTGTGCTACTATATTCCTTCGCCGTGAGCGAGAGGACTGGCTCCACGATCTCCTTGGGAGATCTGGCGCCTGTGGTCGGTATCCGATCATTGGGAAGGGGTCATTACTCCTTCAGAAACATTGGCGAACCTATCTTTAAGCATTCTTCCAAGTCAAGGAATTCTTTTACCTTAAGGTGGACTCCATTCGGCCTCCTGCCGAAGGCATCTTTGAGGCCTGGTAGCCTAATTCGAGTAAGTAGCTTCCTCCAATCTTCCTGTTGAATTTTTCTTTCTCACCATCTTACTTTTTTGCTTGCATGCAGGTCCCACTCCCCTGGTGCGTATTGGAAATTCCGCTGTTGCCAGAGAGAATTTTTTCTGCATTCCTCAGAAGGATCGGCTGTTTCCAGAGCTGCTTCCAGGCTTCACTGCTTCCTCAGCTTCCAGCCCCCAAGTCTCCGCTCGCAGCAGATCGTCTTGTAAGTAACCCATACTTGATTCCTCCTATGCTGTTGTATTGCTTGCTGAATGCTCCCTGAGATTCGATGCTATCCTGCTGACCGGTATCTCTGAATACAGCTGGTGCTAGAATTGATCCCTTAGAGGCTATCCTCCTTAGCGGTACAAGGAAGAGGGCTGCCGAGAGTCCTGATGCCCCATCCTCCTCGAAGAGACCTGCCCCTGCCCCTGCTGCTACTGCTGCTGCCTCCTCTCAGCCCATCGCTGTACGCTTAAGATCTGCTCATCTTGCTCCGCGTCCTCGGGAGCTGTCTCCGCTATCACGTCATCCGCCTACTCCTCCCAGGAGCCCTGTCACCATTGCTGATGACATCACTTTGCAATTTCCTGAGAACTTTGGGATCGTTGATGCCACTCCCTACTGGTCGGAGATGGACCAGCTCCTGTTCCCTACAGTGGCTGACACCTTCAAAGAGTTTGATCCTGAAGAGATGGCTGCCAATGATGTGCACAATGCTTTCATGGTAAGTCTCTTCCTGAATTCTTTATCCCGTTCCTTCGTCTCTAATTATGCATGCTGACCTTGCCTTCTGCCTGCAGACTCTGCAGTCGTCTCTGTACAACAGGAAGATGATTGATGTGGTGCACGCTGGTAGTCGTGCTGTTAATCGTAAGAATCAGGAGCTTGCTCAATATTTGACTGACATGGAGGATCAGTGCGCTGGGCTGAGGAAGCGGTCGGCTGACTTGAAGGAGGAGCTGGCTCAGGTGAAGGAGCGTTTGGCAATGGAGGTCCACCAGCTGGCTTGCACGTCGGAAGTCTGCAGGAACTTGACTGAACAAGTCAAGGCTTCTGAGGGGAAGATGAGGGAGTTGACGTCTCTGGATACGGACGTGGTGGCTCATGCCATATGGCAAGGAAAGATTATGGGGATGCGAATCGCCCTGACTGAGCCCATCACCCTGCAACATATTGATGAGGAGGACAAGTGCCTGAGGGAGTTCTATCCCGTGGAGCCTGACCTCAGCTTGCTGCTTCCATAGGCGGGTGAGGTGAATTCTCCTGTCACGGTGGAGACGCAGGAAGCCAGCTTGCCCCAGACTACTGCAGGAACTTCAACTGCTGGTGGAGAAGTCACCATGGATGCTACTGGAGAAGGTGCTGTGGAGCAGGTACCTGAAAAGGGGAAGCAGCCAGAGCAAGCAGGAGAGGTGGCGTTGTCAGCTGTGGAGGAGGTCATGGATTTGATCTCCTAATTTAATTTTTATAATGTTGAAAGTATTTTGGGCCTGGCCCTGCGTGGCGCAGACTTTGTAAATTTCCAACAATGTGTTTTTTGGATCCTGCCTTGGTGGCAGGATAAACATATATGTGTGGGCAGTTTGCCTTCTGGCAAGCTGCGTTTTAATCAAGCTGCCTGTTTAGCAGGCGTTAAGTACATGATTGTTGTTTTCTTGTTTTTGTTTGGTGCTTGAACCATGTTTTATCTGCTGATAAAGCTTCATTTTGCATGATTATTAGCATTTATCTTAGTGTTTTATGCTAACATTTGTATTTCTAGTGTATCTTGTGGCTTTAACATGTTTTGTAGGAACGCTTAGCTTTATGAGCTAAAATACCACAAAAATGGATCACTACAAGTACAAGGCTAAGTATGAGCTAAATTATGGATTAAGCATGGATCATAATCATGGATTGCATGACTAATTTGATGGACCAAAAATGCAACAAAAAGCAAATGTGAAGTCAACTAAAAGTCAAGCCCAAATTAGAAAGTCCAAAATGAGATAAGAAGATCTTAGGATGCTAATGTGAAGAGTTGCTAGGTCAAATGTCATTAACCGGGTGATTAATCACCTTACTTATGACGTTCATTGGATTCTTTAAGCAATTAATCAAGACTTTATCACAATTTACCCGGGGAGCTACGATCTCGATCGGGACAAGGTGATCCCGATCGGGAACACCTTAACCTAGCCGCTTTTGCACATTTCTCATTTGTATACGTTTCACCTCCTATCTACTATAAATAGGAAGGGGCATACGACTCATTTGACACACTTTACACTTAGAAAACTTTCATGGCAAACGTTGGCTCTAGCATTTTACAAGAAGTACTTCCCTCCGGAGAAGACCCAACAATTGAGGAGCCAAATCACTAGTTTCCGTCAAACGGGGCTAGAAAGCTTGTATGAGGCTTGGGAGAGGTATAAGGAACTTCAAAGACAATGCCCGCATCATGAGTTGGATCCTTGGTTCTTAGCAATCACCTTCTACAATGGTTGCAATGGTGAGACTCGCCGCATTCTCGACTCCGCCAACAATGGAAGGTTTGATCAAATCGACACCGATGTAGCACATGCAACAATCGAGTCCATGGCCATTAATGATGCCCAATATGTCAACTCAAGGAGTGTCCCACTCAAAGGTACGGATGATTCATCTTCTAACGCTCTTTTGTTGGCTAAGGTTGCAATGTTGGAGCAAAAGTTGGAATTACAACAAGTCAATGCCATGTCCACAACTTCTCAAGTGCCTATTTGTGATGGGTGTGGAGTACAAGGACATAATGCCGCTACATGCCAAGCCAACTTTGATGAGGTATGCGCGTTTTAATATTATAAGCAAAGCACTTACCCTCCGGGAACCTTTTCCAACACATACAATTCCAACACAAAGTACCACCCCAATTTGTCCTACAAAAGAACCAATGTGTTAAACCCTTCACTCAACAATTTTGTGCCCCAACAACAAAATGTCTATGTGCCTCCACATAAAGCTATAACTCAACCGGGTTTCAACCAACAAAGACCACCTCATGTCCCCCAACAAAACTCACAACCACCTCAAGGGGACCAAGGGACTAGCAAACTTAAAGCCATAGTCAATCTTTTGACCAAGGCTCAAATGGATTTAATGGGTAGAATTGAAAAGAGTGAGCAATCTCACAATGCCGCACTCAAAATGTTAGAAAACTAAGTTGCCCAATTAGCCACCTCGAGTTCCCGAAGAAAGACGGGTTGATGTCGTGTCGTTATAACACCAAAGATAAAAACCTACAGACAACTAACTAGAAGCTAGTGGTAAATAGGGTCGATCCCACAGAGAGGCAGGTATTTCTATTTAAGCAATTTTTCTAGATGTCACAAAACTTGGGGGTTTGAGAATTGTATATCTAAACTAGGAGATTAAGGAAAATAAAACTAGATTAAATCAAGAGAGAAGGGAGCATGCGAAGGAGGTCGGTCCACCGTGTCTTATGCAACTAGGGTTTACTAGGTCGGTCAATTTGTTGGTAGGAAGGACTGGGTTGTCACCTTTCGGTCCTTGAACCCGACTATATCTTTCGATCTAAAGTCGTCCTAAGGTCGATTCTACTTAACTTTCATCCTCATAGAATCTAACTTATTACAATTAAACAAGTCTACCCTTCTAATCTTTCGATCTAGGTCGGGGTTAACTACGCGTACGGTCTCCTGCGTGCACTCAATCAACCGAAACAACAATTAAGGTGTTTAATTATAATTCCTACCTAAAACTAACCTAACATATTATGCCCTAGCATGCATCGACACGGTTTTCCTCATCCTCGCATACTAAGAATTTAGCTACGCATAACTAAGCTAACAACAAAGATGATTGAAGAAAACATATTAAACATCATAAACGAATAAAGAGTAAAAGGGAAGAAGAATACGATTTAATGCAATCCGGCGTGAAGAACGTAGGAATCGAATGTAAACCGTGAAGGAAAGGAAAAGAAAGGGAAAGATTAAGAATTAGGGTAAAGAAATAGTCTCCGGTAAAAAACGCACTGAAAGATTGTGTCTAAATCTGAAGACTTGACATGCTTTTATAGTAAAGCATGCATGTCTTTTATTACAATATGGACTTTCCTAACGTAGCTAACCCTAATAAGCTCTCGATCGAGCACTTAAGGTTCTCGATCGAGGTATAATATCCAGCAGTCTCCTCGAACGAAGAGTGAGGCTTCTCGTCCGAGGCCTTCTCCTTGTAGCTTCCTCGATCGAACACAGGACAGTTCGATCGAGACCTCCTTCTTCTCGAGTCCTCTCAATCGAGCACAGGACAGCTCGATCGAGGCATTCTGCTTGTTTTGTCTACTTGGTTCTCGTCGACTAAGGTATTCGTTGGGTCGACGACAGGCTCTTTGGCTCGTGTATCCTCTTTTGTGTGTCCATCTCTCGAAATGCAT
>JAGPOY010000081.1:9525-42323 GCA_018983105.1 Silene uniflora | reverse complement strand
CATGGTACCCTCGAACTTTGGCAGATTACACATGGTACCCCTCATTTTTAGTTTCTACATATGGTACCCCTGTGTTTACCTTTTTCATTCCCAAAATATCCTTTTGACAAATTTTCGTCATAACGCCGTTACTCTTATGACTTGTGACGCCTTTTTTTTGTTATATTATATACTAACATTTGATCAGCTAATACCTAAATACTTATTTTATCTCATAAACTAACATTTAATACCTAAATAATACAGCACAAATAACATAATATAATCAATTACTTATCTAATTACTCATAGAAGTAACGGTGCTATGACGGAAATTTGTTAAAAGGGTATTCTGGGAATGAAATAGGTAAATACAGGGGTACCATATGTAGAAACTTAAAATGAAGGGTACCATGTGTAATCTGCCAAAGTTCGAGGGTACCATGGGAAATTTCCGTAAAAAATATTTTTGATGCAAAAAATAAATTAGAAAATCTTTTAGTTATTATTATAGTATATAATATTTATTTCCTATATTATATTAAGGCAATATTACTAATTTTTACATAAAAACTTTTACATTTCATTTGGCAAAAAAATATCGCTAAAAAAATTATGAAAATAATATAATTAAATTCGTGATAAAAAATGCTATCATTAGAGTATAGATTTCATATAATTTGCATATATTAAAATTGTGTAATTCATTGTATGTTACATGTCCCACATTGAAAAATAATATAGGTGTGGCAAATATATTACGTATAAATAATAGAATTGTCCCACATCGAAAGATTAACATAAGGTGGGTGATTCTATGAGTATAAATAAGAGACATAATTGAAACTTGGATATTAACCCAAAATTCTTTTGAGTCTCTTAAGTATTGTGTTAAAGAGCTCTTAAGAGTCGTATCATATCTCCACAATATGATATAAAAAATAAAGTGGATTTATACGTAGAGTATATCTATCTATATTTATAAAGTAAGCTTTTTTCATGCGATTATAGAGTCTCCAACTTTTACGAACTACCGTAATAATTTAATAAACAACAGATAGATATTTGAAATGAGAAAAATCGAGAACATAGATCTCATGCCAACTATGAAACTTAATACGGAGTATTAAATAAAAATTATACGAAGTAGAAATCAACTAAATTTCAAACTTCTTCGTCGCATATAATACATGAAAGCATATATATATATACATTGCACGTAGATTCAATTTCCCCTCTTTATCTAAATTATAGTTTTCAAATTTCTTATTGATCATATTTGACACCTCTGATCTACTTTATACGTGCGTTGCATTAATCCAACATAAGACATATTTATAATTGATCTAACAGTATCAAATGATTGAGACAGAGGACTATCAAAACATCAATTGACTTTTTTTTTTAACAATTTCAAATGATTGAGACGGGGGACTATCAAAACATCAATTGAATTTTTCTTTAACAATATCAAATGATTGAGATGGGGGAGTATCAAAACATCAAGTGAATTTTTTTATAACATTATTAAATGATTGAGACGGGGGAGTATTAAAACATCGGATGAGTTAAATGTTCGCCCAAAAAAATTCATAGCAATTAGAGGTGAGTCAATTTTTATAACCCGTGCAACGCACGGGCATGAAATCTAGTATATCATATGCCGAGCTTGAGTTTTGGATTCGAGAGTTGGGGCTCAAATTCAATTTTTATAATATGTGCCACCTCGACTCAATTACACCCCCACCCATGTTTATAATCAATCACAAAATCACAATGTGGACATAGTCTTTTTCCATTAACCAACCTAATTTAATAGGACAAGTCCAATCCAAAATCTTAAAGCTGATTTTTCTCATCGATACATTCTATAATCTATGCTACATTGAAAGATTAGGTTATGGCTTTTATTAAGTCTTTATTACTCGCAAAGTCGCTACCCCAAACCAAATGTTTGTTATTGGAATCTCATAATTTTACGCTTCTTGAATGGCTTTTGACTCTACGTGTTCTTTACTTGACCCCATTTATCACCTCTTCTACCATTTATACATTTATATTTTTCGTTTTAAGTAAAACGGTTTTATACAAAGAATTATTGTAATACGTAAGGCACAATTATATGTTGCATAGCTTCTAAGCTCTAAATAGGCCGGTATGTATAAGACGGCCGGGTGAGGCTGTGAATTAAAGTATGGTGGTAAGAGAAGAATGATGGTTAGTGAGTATGTCTTCAACAGTCCAATGGAGTCTCGTGAACGTAAGAGAAACTCATACTCCTTATTTAACATGCAGGGGACCCTGCGGGCACACATTGACCCCAATTTTTCGGGCCAGAAATCAAAGTAAAAGTAAGAATAAATAAATTCGGTACACTAAATGTTCAATGAAATATAGTGTCTTGGTGGATAGTAATTAGGTTTCTGGACATGAGATCTCAAAAAATCCCGAGACGGCCCTGTTAACATGTAACATCTGTGCTAATTGCTACTCATGTTGTTCGTGATTATAAAGTCTCCACAAACTCTAACAATAGTATGTTACACAAGTGATCAAATTCGGTAGAGCTGATTAAGTGCGGGTCGATTAATTTGGCATGTTCTACTTGGCCCGCTATATAAGCAGGCTCGGTCAAGAATAAATATTAAAATAACGGGTAACGGATATTAAAAATAGGTCCACGATAATTAATGAGCGGTTATGGACTAGAAGAAATGTCCATGCCGGTCCGCTAAAAAAAAACATTTTTCTGTTCTTATCTAAATGACAACTTTAATAACATTAAAAAAAAATTATTCATGCATACCATTTCTATACATTTGTTGATTATATGTGAGTTATATGTTAATCCAATGTACATAATTGATTGAAATGGAGTAAGTATTAACTGTAACTAATTATTTTTTATACGTAAACTTCAGCAAAACGAAATCGAGGGAAAAAAATTCATAAACCTACTTTATTCTTGGACAATCAAACTAGACCCGTTATAATGGATCGGACAATTTTACAAGTGTAAGCCAATTCATGTCCGGCTCAAGCCCTCTAATGATCATCTCTAAGATGTCGGTACATGGAACATTTTTGTTGATTAGTAGTATACTAGGTTGGGTGCCGGGCTACGCCCGGGCTACTTTCATTTACCATTTAATTTTTATTTTCTATGAAATATGATTCGCTAAATTTGGTTCACCTCTCCCCCTGTTGGGTGCCCGGCTACCCGTTCACCTCTCCGCTGTTAATATGATTCGCTAAATTTGGTTCACCTTCCCCCTGTTGAGTGCCCGGCTACCCGTTCACCTCTCCCGCTGTTAATATGATTACTTTCACTATATCCCATGCATGTTAATACTACTATTATGTTCGCTATTTATTCGGTTACTGTTGTTTGTATAACTACTCATACTATTTTGAGGGTTAACCCGTTAGTTTTTTTTATCAAACTCATATATTTAAATAAACTAATATTTTCTTAAAATCGAATGGTTAGTTAATTTTTCATACTCTCTCCGTTGTTACTACTGTGACTTTCACTATTTGTGTTGTCACTACTATTACTTTCACTTCTCTCGCCGTCATTATTTTTTCTTCACTACTCCCGCATTTATTATTGTTAATTTTACTACTCCCGTTGCTGCTACTATGACTTTCACTACTCCCGTTGCTATTATTGTTGCTTTTAGTACTCACATGGGTGGTTAAATAAATTTGAAATATCAGATTAGAGAATATTATTTAAGAGTAATAATTATTATTTACTAATTAAATTACAAATCTAATGAATTATGAATTATGAAATATATATATTTTTTGAAAATATGAATTGATTTACTTATATTTTAATAGTTTCCAAAATATAACATATACTTATATACTTTAAGGAAACTCGGCATATTCTAATATTCTCTAAATTTATACTTTTAACCAAAAATATATAATATTTACATTGAAGTCCCTTGTTCAGGTCCGTCACACAGCGCTAGTGATTAAAAACTATATAGTATAATTAAGTTGTATATTATTTAATTGCATTCAAGTCCCTTGATTTCTGGAATTAATATATAGTATTGATACAGAGTACTCCGTTTTTTCTAAAATTATTTTATTTACTGTTATAGTTATAAAATCTGATGAATATATTCCCTTCATTCAATTAATTATCCTCTTTTGTTTTTTCACGTTTGTCAATGCGCATTTTGTATCTTTTATATATTTCATTATATATTAATAAACACCATAAAAGTTTGATATTAATGTTACTCCTAAAAACGATTCAAACAAGATCTCAAGTGGATATACTTTCTCTTGCAGATTATCGAGAATATTGAAAATTCTCATTAATTGTGGATAGTGTTCAAAAGTTCTCTTATAAATTATCAAGAATATTGAAGATTCAGCTTAACTGTGGATAGTGTTCAAAACAGAAAAGATTCTCTTCTTTTGGATTTAATTTCAACTCATTTCAGTTCAGCTTTTCTCTTCACAAATTAACTTTATTTCAGTTCAGTTCAGCTTTATTTAGTTCAATTTAGTTCCGATCCAATAAGTTAAGTTTAGACGCTTTATGTCCAAAATAATAGGGCCCAATGGCCCCAATTTTTACTTCAATTCAGTTTAACTCCACTAAATTCAATTTAATTCAGAGAGTTTCAGTTTAAAAGAACGTGACCAAGAGAAATAGAGGATTTAAAGGTGGGAGTAAAATTTTAGCCACTCTTTTTAAAGCCCAAAGATAGTGCTATGCATTTCGTCTTATTGAGATAGCCCATGAGCAATAAGAATTGAATTGGCCCTATCCACTTGAAGGTCTATTTCGTTATCTAGGACCGTAAATGATTTGAGCCGGTTTATAGAGCCTTTAGAATCGGTTCGTGATCGATCAAATGGAGCTCGAATCGATCCTGAGCTCAGCGAGGCTTGGCTCGGAAACTTGTTTATAGATTTTTTTTTTCTATGATTTTATACTGGAATATTAAATTTATTTTAGATTATATGCTATTTTGGCATTTACAAACATAGTATAATACGGTAATTTTTACTATTTTATAATCTTATTTATATTTAGTTAGAATAAAAAAAGTGGGAAAGTGAAATAATATAATGACAAAATTCAAACTTGAGCTTCAATTTTTTAAGCTCGGCGACCTTCAAGCTGAGGCCGTGCTCGAGCTCGAGCTCAAAAGTCCAAGTCGAGCTCGATCTCGAATTGGCTCGGTTAGAGCCCAATCCTTATAAGTGCACCATCTTCTTACCAATAATGATGAATTTTAAAGCTAAAAACATAATTAGCAATATAAATCCCCCTAATTCAAACGGTATATTTCGTTATCTAGGATTGTAAATAATCTGAGCCCGTTTCTAGAGCCCTTAAAATTGGCTCATGATCGATCAAACATTCAAACGGTGCTCGAACCGATCCCGAGTTTAGCAAGGTTCGGCTCGAAAGCTCATTTATATGAGTAGTTTTTTTTCCCATAATATATGTTGTTTTGGCATTTATAATAAACATACTATTTTATAATCTTATTTATATTTAGTTAGAACTAAAAAGTGAGAAAGTAAAATACTATAATGACAAAATTCAAATTCGAACTTCAATTTTTCAAGCTCGACAACCTTCTAAGCTGAGCTGGTACTCGAGCTCAAAAGTCCAAGCCGAGCTCGAGCTCGATTTGGCTCGGGTAGAACCCAAAATCCTTATCAGTGCATCATCTTGCTCCTAAGTCATACCAATAAATGATCAATATTTAAACTCCCCTAATTCAATCACCTACACTTCCTTTTCATTCCCAGGTCTAAACCAAACCATCTTTCTCTTTCTTTCTCCCCTCAAAAAAATGTCGAGCAAATCCGTAACAATTGAGGGAAGTGATGGAATTAATCTGAGTGCACGAATATTTAACCCAAAAGAAGAAACGAAAGATGCAAACTTAGGAGTAGTATTAGTTCATCCATACTCAATATTAGGCGGTTCTCAAGGTTTATTAAGAGGATTAGCAACTGGTTTAGCAAATGCAGGTTATTTGTCTGTTACTTTTGACATGAGAGGTGTGGGTAGGTCTACTGGTAGTAAATCTATTACTGGGTTTGCTGAGGTGAATGATGTTGTTACTGTTTGCAATTGGGTTTCTCAAAATCTCTCTGTTCCTAATATTTTGTTGGTTGGTTCTTCTGCAGGTATAATACTCCCTCCGTCTCAGTCAATTGTTGTTATTGTTTATATGTGAATCGTATTTTAATCAAAGTTAAATAAATGATTAAGACGGAAATAGTAGTATGTTGTTTCTTTGCTGTTGCTGTGTGAATTATGTGTATTGCTTTTGCTTTGTTGTATGATGATGACAGTGATTGGTTAGGTTTTGACAAAAGAATCAGATCTATTCATAAAATCATTCATCTTTTTTGGATAATTATGGCATTTTAACAAAGTCAATCATCATAATTATATTTCTTCCTTTCAAGTCGTTTCCATACCTTTTGTAATTTTGTTCAAGTATGGAAATGACTTAAAAGAGGAAGTAATTAAATTAACCATGGCTAGGTTTCATTTTAGAGAAAGGAGGGGAACTTTATGGTTTAGGGTTTGGAAGCGGAATTCATTTTCTATATCTCATTCATAAGTAATCCGTATCTACAGAGTTAAACAGGCAACAAATGATCTTCAGAAATATAATTTAGTCGTTCGATATGTCTAGATTTAGTTTGATGCGCGACCTTTTGGTTAACACTACTCTCGGTCTCTAGAGGAGGTTCTATTTCGGAGAGTTGTGACAGGAGTGGAGTTTTGGAGGTGGGTGTAAGAGGGTTGTTGCTGATAAGATTGAACTGATTTTCACTCGCATCACACCTGCAAGACACTTAAACTCTCTATCCACCTTCTGAGTCCTGAGATGACGAATTCTCTTTCGTTGTTGTGATTACAAAGGAAGTGTGTTGTTGGATGGGTGAAGAGGCAGACGAAGGATTCTTTGACCCTGAATTTTATTTTACCAAGCAGCAGGAAAACATTAAAATTGTGTAGCAGGAAAACCACAAAATTGTGTAGCATAGGCAAAGATGTCTATTTGAAGCCTCCCCTCTCCAGTCGTTACATCGTATGAGTAATTAATTCGACGGCTTCATTAAATACTGGGTGAACTCATTTTCAGTATCCTCTTCTTTTTTTTTGTTCTCTGTGTCTGATTAAGCATAAAATCCTTAGAAAGGCAGTCTTGTTCTTGCATTCCCATAAACGCAAGTGTTGGCAGGATTCTGACAAAACATCGAATAATTTGGAACAGGCGCTCCAATTGCCGGTTCCGCAGTCGATCAGATCAACCAAGTTGTAGGCTACGTGAGCATAGGATACCCATTCGGTTTGTTGGCATCAGTACTCTTTGGAAGGCACCACAAGGCCATATTACAGTCTCCAAAGCCCAAGCTTTTCATCATGGGAACTCGAGATGGTTTCACCTCCGTCAATCAGTTGAAGAAGAAGCTAAGTTCAGCATCAGGTCGCGCTGAAGCCAATCTAATTCCAGGAGCTAGCCACTTTCAAATGGAAGGACCTGATTTTGATGCCCTAATGACTAATTTCATTGTTGAATTCCTCAGATCTCTTTAATCAGGAGCTAATTCGTAAGGTAATCTACAATTCAACATTGCCAGGTGGTACTTTTTTCAGGAACATTTTTAGCGGTTGATCATTGATATATGTTAGCACCATGAACAATCACCCATCTCCGTGAAGTTTCTTATTTGCAGAATCCGTCATTCCAACTGTGACTCTGTGAGATTGTCAAGGGAAAAAGGTGTCTTATAACAAAGACGTTCCAGTAACTCTTTGTCTCTTCCATTCATGTAGTATTTCAGCTTGTAAAGTGGTGTAAAACATCGAATTTTATTATCCAAGAAATCTTGAAAAGAATACTATAATTTAACTGTTAAACATGGGTATACAAGAGCAAGCTTCTATGCAACAACAGGTTAAGATACATAATTGAGAAAAGTTTTAGTACAATCTACATTTCCCAACCTAACTAAATGAAGACCTAAAACCTCTATAACTCATCAATCCTTCAACTGCGAATTACTTGCACTACGCTTCTAGCTGCTTATCTATAGCGTGCCTGCCTTTATCACCATCTGAACCTTGACCTCCCCTACCATCTCCACGCATCTCTTCGTATGGACGTTTCCTCCATCCTATCTCTTGCTCCATATGTTCTTGCGGAAAGGGATGATCTCCATCTGATTTAGAATGAAGACAATGTCCTGATCAGTTTTCAAAAGGCATACAGCTATATTCCGTACTAAGAAGACGCTTGCCAAATAATGAATAAAATGTTTGGGTTGTCAAATTGCATTAGCTGATACAATATCAAGCCAATAGAATGGAACATAATCAGCTCAATATTAAAGAACTAATAAGAAAAGAGCAAATGAATGACGCGAAATCTAAAGTTATCTTGTTGATATGGAAAGGTTGTGTACTGATTATACAACTTACAGTGGCTAATCTATAGAACATTAGAACTACACATGGATAAAACCACACAAGGAGCCTTCTCAATTTTACAAATACAAAAGCAGTCACGTATTACCACTTTCCCCATCAGATGCATCTTCAAGTCTAGCAATAGCGTCAATTAGTGCCTGTTCGTGCTCCTGCACAATACAAGTTTAATCAGATGCCTTCTCTGTATGATTATGAAAAATATACAATGATTCTCCAAACAAAGGTTTTAAAGGTTGTTAATAATTACTTTCAAAACTTTCTTGGCCTTTTCAACCTCCGTCGGATCAGGATGGCTGCTGCCGTTAAATACTTTCTCCACCTGTAGAATGCCAACATTTCAGTCACTGACATTGTAAGCACTTTAAAAGAAAGATTTACTTTCTGGCTTCATGTTTCTGGATTCATGCACGTCTTGATTGAGCTCATCAATGACTCACCTCTTTAATCAGTGTATCAGTATGTAGCAATTCAATATCTGCCGGTCCTTTTCTCCCAATACCATTTTGGGGAGGTCGTAGATCCTTCTTGGGCAGACCCTTTAAAATGCCGCGGCCTCTTCCGGCACCACTAACGCCTCCACGAACAGAAGGTTTCTTTATTCCACGGCCCTGCCCAGTCCTGCCACTTCTTTGAGAGCCTCCCGGATCCTCACCTTCCCACCTGATGTCTTGAGGAGATATCTGAAAGAAAACATCGTTAAATTACAGTTACCCAACCACGTATTAGAAAAGGTACTGAACTTTTTGGATCTTAAATTTTGATGTTACAGGAAGCAACAATAACATGCGACAATGATAAGCAACACTCATAAAGCCACAATCATGCACAAATGTTTCAGCAATAAATGTATGGCCAAGTACATGGATTCTTGCAAACATAAGAACAAGATTAACGCTGCTCACTGAGTCCTTGCAATAAGTCGTGTCTCAGGAAAAATGTACAAAAACAATTCCATGGTGAATCACATCAGAATAAACAATCATCATAACAAACAAATTTAGTGGCTTTACAAAGTGATTACACTTAATATGTCAAAAATAGAAATTTGCATATAGCAATTAAAGGAGCTACTAGACCATAAATTTGACTTCACTACTACAACTCAAAATTGGTTCATTATGATGGAATAACTCAAAATGGCTCACTAAAGTGGCTGCGCTTCTTTCTCATCTGAAGTAGAGATCATTAGATGCAGTTCTCGATGCAATTTTCATCTTGGTCATTCGGAAACAACCTCAATGTGTTGCTAACACAAGGGAAAGGCTGTGCACATCCGGCCCCCCTTACCTCGCAATTTGCAGGAGTCTGGGGTAATGTCGTCGTTTTACTAGAACTTAAAGCGGTCACATATAGTCTTTTTTTACCAAGCAATCGAATGAAGGAGAAATTGAACTTACTTCTTTAAGATTTACCCACTCCCATGTTTCAGTGGGGGTATTCATGTCATAGACTAGAGCATGCCGGCCCTGGAAAAATGTATAAGATGTCAGAACTCGGAACTCATTTGTTTTTTTTTCCTCCCTGGTTTTTTTTCTCTTTTGGGTAAAATACTGTACCTCTTTAAAATCTGTTATTACTGCCTCGTAAAAGTTATTGTCCTCAGGCCACCTTGTCCACACTTTCCGACCAATCAACGAATCGTAATTTGCGGCTTCAGCCGGCTCACTGGCTCCAAATGCACTGCTACGATTTGCATTCAGAGGCCTTCCAGAATGAGTCGCAGGAGGGTACGGTACAGCCTGTAAAACAGTATGCTATCATCAGGAGATAATACCTACATGGACGTACATGGACACTAAGTTGGTAAATCTCAGCAAATATCATGCTCAAGACATCATCCTCAGCTCTACCAACATGGGCAAATATTTTCCACGCTTCTGATTTTGTACTTCTACTATTTCCTTATTTGATGAGGATATGATCCTAATGTCCTCATGACCATTCCATTTTTACAAAAATGTAACTATAAGTGCCACACGACATACACTAGCATCAGTTGTACTAAATGAATAACCCCACTTACATAACTTCTGTCGTTCAGTATTAAATCTCTTCATATTTGTGCAGAAGAAAGTGGCATATCTTAAAGGGAAGAAACTATGTAACAATAAATTGCATAGAACCACAACCATATAAAAGAAGAAGCCAACTATCATGGCTATTTTCGATTTTTGCGGGCTCCATGTTAAACTCCTAGTCCTCCTATGAGCCTTACCATACATGGTCGCATGTTAAGAAGATACATAGCAATCCTAAAATATCCTTAAAAGAAACTTACCTTAGGTTTCTTGCCTCGACCTCCACTAGGTGGACCTCGTTTCAACGCCGACGACGGAGGTTGCATGGGAGGATGCAAGGCAGGAGGTGCGCCAACTGATAATGACCCAGCTGACTGCCCTGTTTTTTGTTTCTTACGTGATGCCGATACTGTTGGACTTGGTATGGATTCATGTACAGGCTGAGAAGAGCTCAGCCCACCAGGTTGAACCCCATTTGTCTTTCTCCACTCCCTTAAAAAGGCAATGAAAGAATTGTCTATAATCAAAAAGCATAATGAGTTTAAGCATGGAAAGAAAAGTGCATAATATGATCAAACCTTATTCTCCGAATGGTATCATCGCTATTGACCCTTGATAAAAGTTCTCTGTGTTCATCATCAGATACCCTGAGCTCTTTCCTGAGTTCTGTAATTAAACCCTCTTTCTCCTACAGAAAAAAAAAAAAATATGAATGTATAAAATAAAACGAAATGGCTCACTAAAACTTTCAATGTATGACCTTCAAAAGCACCTTAAATTACCAAAAAAAAACACTGGTCCCGCTTATGCAAAAGGCATTGGGAGGAACTATCTAAACGCCTTAATTACGCGTACGCCTTTCAGACAAGGAGCAGCTAACGAGGCACACTACTATGATATTTCAACTTTTTCCTACTAGTTCTTTTATAATACCTTACTCATTGGCATATTATCCCTGACATTTTCCCCTTTACGAGTTAACCCTCTTTAAAATCCAAACCAGGACATTGTGCACATAACTTTCTCTACAAAATACAAATTTGTTGGTAAAAACTGAGCGCCTCATGTCTATAAGGCGCGCGCCTTCTCCTCGTGACTTGTGCTTGTCTTGATGCTCCCTACGCCTTTTAAAACTAAGGAAAGCATCTAAAAAGAGGAAGAGAGTAGAAAAAAAAGGTACCCAAGTAATGGCATCCGATTGAGCTTTAAACGCACGTAGAACATGGTAGTATGCCTCTTGTTCAGTGTTATGGATTTCAGTTTCCATGTCGTTATTGTGCATTCTGGAATATGGAGCAGAGCCAGAGACCGCAGATCTCCCATTTCCGGCAACACGCGCATTTCTCGCAAACCTATTTTGATGAGGCGGTGGTAGATCATCATCTGTTCCTGTAGAAACATTAAAGCAGATCGCTATTGTTAACTATCATAATCCAGGCTTGACAAAGAATAATATGTGATGGCAAAATTGAAAAGGAGGTAAAACATGAAAAAATGGAGGGTATGATGAGCAATATCACAAGAGAACCCGGAATATCTTGCACTATAGTTAAAAAAAAAGTGGGATTCTTGAAAAAGAATGTTAACACCATAACCCTAAATGGCAAGACCATAAGAGGAGATCACACTCGACGTCAAGATTACAAAAATAAAAACATAAAAAGTCGTATGACTTTAGAGAAATGGACTAAAAAAGTGGGAAAGAAACAACGTATCAGAAGATAAAGCGAACATGTAATATGTCGCTAAATGCAGTTACAAATAGAACCCTGTCGGGCTTTTAATAAAATGCGAAATTTAAGCGAACATAGAGAGAAGTAGATTGCATTGGACGCATTCCACATTTTCCGTTATATTTTCTTACAAACAAGGAAACTTCAATTCAACGACTAGCCAACATTTTCTTAAACATAAATGCTGTTACTGTGAAACAATGTTAGACGAAGATGTTTCCGTTCCCACAGAGAAAAGTTTAGTTGACGCCTAATGCAAGTAGCCTTCGTAATTATCTCAGCCAGCATTTATTTTGTAAATAAATCTTGCATGCCAAAAGAACAAGAAACATTTGCTAAATTCGACAAGAACAAAAAACCGACACGCCAAACACATTGCAAAGCAACGGTGACATTGTTAAGAGGCATCTAGCTAGCTGACGTTACAAATAAAGTGCCGGGAAATGCCAAAAATTTCCACTAACATCTACCTCCAGCTGTCCAGGTCACCACAACTTAAAAACTAAAACCTTAAAAAAGAGGGATACATTGGTCGTTCCAGATGAGGTTTTACAACCACCTGCAACTGAAGCTCAGACCAACAATACACGCAAAACCGGTTAAAACCCCTACCAATTCCACTCGCAAGTCGCCAGATCATCGTAACTTAGCAAGTATATTTACAGAGGTTACGTTACCGGGGCAACTAGTGCAGAAACACATAGCATTCAAAGTAAATTTAGACATTCGAAGTTGAAACTAGACTACTTGTCTCGCTTTACCCACTTGAACAGAGTGAATTACCTAAAAATCTATGAAAAGATGAAAACTTGATTGCAAAAGAATACACGAAAATCACAAAACCCAAGTCCAAATTCCGATTGAAGCAAGGAAATCGACGAGCAAACTGCCTTGAGTAAGTTAGAATCGAAAATTCGTACGACAACAAAATCGGAATCTGAAACCCTAAAATACTAAAATTGATCTCAAAAACTCGGAAAAAAACAAGCAGTAGGAGAATTAAAGAAAAGAAAAAGATGAAAAAAGAGAGTAAAATACCGCTGCTATCGGTTTGATTGTAGTCCATGACGAAAGCTGGAAAAGTGCAGAAATTAGGTTTGGAGATGGAAAGGATGGCGGCGAATTGGGGGGATTAAGAAATTAGGGTTACGAAAATAGATCTCAATCTATGAGATTGAATTCGAAGGAAGGAGGGTGATGAAGATTGAAGTGAATAATAGAAGGGAATTGGAAAGGAAGGCGGTGGAGAGAGAGAGGAGAGGAGTGTGGTGGTGGTGGAAGTTTGGAAGATAGATATTTCAGGGTTGATGTTCTTGTTGATGACATAAGCAGTATTACACGACACGCTCTTGTTACCCAAACATACATCTTGATTATTTTTATTTCTTTTCTTTTCATTGTCTTTTCTTACGATTTTTGGAATTCCCTTTCGGTAGCTTACATTGTTTTCTGACTTCCATGTGTTTTAGGCTTTTATTGTCTCCACTCTCCCCGTATTCTTTACCACTCCCAAATCTACAATACTATACCCGCCCCTTTATTTTATACCTCACACATCCACCACCCGCCGATCCGAGTTCACTCCTTGTTGTTACGATATGATGATTTTGGGTGGTCAGAACTGCAAGGTCGTTGTACAGAGAGATTGGGGTCGTAATACGTGTCCATAGTTCGAGTAGACCATGCCTCTAAAGGCTAATGTATTTCTAAAATCATGTTGATCCTTACTCCCCAACAATGTCGTCTTGAGAACTAACGCTATTGTGATTTGTGCTCATTCTGAGTCGTGTCACTACCATCGTGCATGATAAGTGCCATGATTCAGTACTTTTGTCGAATCATGGTGCTCGCCCTTGTCCACATCAAGGCAATAATTCAAGCCACAAAGGGTTTTACGGCTAGTGAAGGATTGCCCACTAGCATTTCGGATCTCAAGGCGTGTGTCGTTAAAATCTTATTCACAACCGTCAACTATCAACACACGAAAGTAATAAAAACAAGCAAGATAATTATTGATAACCGGCAACAAGCATTAACAAGCTTAAGGGTAGGGAAGTGGTTCTCATTGATTAGCAACCTTAAAGAGACTTCTTTGATAGTGGAACTCTTTTTTTTTTTTTTTAGGGGAACAAACACATGTAACGATGTACTATAATAACGAAATATCAAATAATACAGCATTGTTCACAGAAGGAGGTAAGACTTCCGCCCAAACTATTTTACCTAACGACCTCGGCACCGGATGAGCTAACTCATGCGCTACACAATTATTAAGCGTGCACAATAAAGATAAGGTCGTATTTGCTTAACAAGTTAAGCCAAATTAAGATTCGTAATCAAATATAGGAAATGTAGGAAGAGACCTATGAGTATGATCTTTACATATGCTAAGAACACAAAATTGAAATGCGAAAAATACAAAAAGGTTACATAATCATCACACTACAAGTATATAAAATTATGCTTGAGTATACATAACAACAATTGTGTTTTAGTGATTTTCAAAGCATCCCCATGTGGGAAGACCCGGGCTTGAGCCCATTCTTGGAAATAGGGGCTTACTTGGATAAGTCATTTTCTTACAAGTATCCCACATAGATAGAATATGGTGAGCTTTATGGGTTTTATATAACTCCTTACTCCTTACCATATCACTAGGTGCTTAATTCAGCTCGCACACGCGCGCGTGCCCGAGCCCAGCCCAGCCCGGATTCGAGAATCGGGAATCGGGATTTGGCAATCGTCTGCGGCGGGTTTTGCCTATCTTTTTGGGCCTGGTTCGAGTTCAGTTGTGTTAAATGAAATGTCCAGGTGCATTTCAGCATGTGCAGAATCTCAGTCAATTAGTGGCTACGTTTTTTGCTCCACTCTTTCTGCCTTGACTGCTGGGTTCAAGGATGCAGTTTATGGCTCCTTAACTGTTCTCAGTTTGCTATAAATATGGCTGAGTTCTGCACTCTTAACACACAATAATCAGAAACAATCTCGTCTCTCTTTCTCTAGTCTAAATTTCTGGGTACAACCGTACAAGTAAAATGCTCTCGTTCCAAAGCTCCTGGTCTTGAGTGGGCAAGTCTGGGTGCTGCAGTGTCAAACCTTGGGGAACTACCGGTATTTGCTGATCGCCACCACGGTCGAGCCGAAATAGTTTTCAAGGCAGAGGCCTTCTTACCTCGTCACTGCTCTTGGTTATTTCTGATCTTTTCATTGTTACTGCATTCTTTATAACACCCATCGCCTATATTAACTCCTTTTTTTATTTTTATTATTACAATTTCATATATAAAAGGTGCCAACTTCAATTCTCGCCCACCTACTTTAACTCTCGCCCTCCTTGACAGTTTGCTAAGACCCACCGCTCTTATTAATCACCACCATCTCAAACTTTGAAAATAATATGATTAATTTTATTAGTAAAACGCATGAAAATAAACACAACTCGACATGAGCAATGGCCAATGGCCAAAGAAGAGATATACGAAGTACAAGATTGGTGATAGAGTAGACATCCCAAGGCTCAAGGGCCAAGTAGACCCACGTCAGGACATGAAACAAACATCAAACAAACATGTAGTTAGAACGAGCCACGAGAAGACAAGTTACGAACTCAAGTTGAAGAGTTGTTGAACAGAAACCGAAGTAAGTCACTAGTCCCCAAAATTAATTAAAAAGATAAAAGAGGGAAAAGAAAAAAGAAACAGAAATGCTGCTGTCTCATATATCTCTCCTTAACTCACCACCTGTATCACATTCCCTCTCGCATATTAACCTCTCCGCCCTCTTCCGCCGTCAACTCCACCGTCCTTTCACCTTTCGCCGACGCCGCTTCACTCTCTCCGCCATGGACACCACCTCCTCCTCCTCCGCCGCCGCCGACGTCGATCAGCTCACCGCCGATTTCAACAATCAATCGCTCTCTAAATTAAAGAAGCTCGACAACCTTGATTGGGATCATTCCTTTGTCCGCGAATTGCCTGCTGATCCCAGGAATGATAACATGCCTCGCCAGGTCAATCTTTCTTTTAATTAATTTCATTGTCGTCCCGATCATTTGTTTACCTTTGATTAAAGAGACTGGGAACAAGGGACTAAACTTGTAAAGTAATCGAATTTATAAACTTTGATCTATACGGAACCCTAGAATTAGTGTATTTACTTGTGTGATTTCAGTTACGCTTTAAGATTAGGCGAATTGTGTGCTATCCAATCCAAGCTTTGACAAATTTGCGAGGGCGTAGAGTTTATATTGGAGGGGAACCTATACAAATTACAATGGTGTATCGTATTCTCCGTGCAATCGGAATTTGTTCACCAAATATGCGTGCAATCGGATACTTTTACCTGATAGAGCTTGTCTATTCAAGCAATCTATCAAGATGTTATTTTGAAATTCTTGTGTACCTGCAAAATTAGTTGAAACCCGTTTTTGCCGTTGGTTGTGGTGAATTAGAGGAAAAAGAGACGCCCTTTAGAAAACAAATCCTTCCGTGCCTACTTTTGAAAAGAGTGCCTGACCGCATTCTAACTGACGACTTAAGTGAACATTTTTGTAATAATTTAGGATTAGTGAAAAATCCTTGCTTTGCAGCTTCCATGTATTCGTTTCCCGGTTCCCTTAATTTCCCATACCCTTTGCTGGATTACCCCTAGCTTTAAGTTCTTCACTTCTTACAAGTCAATGAATATTGATGCACAAATAACTTTAAAACTCCGATATTGAATATTCTTCCAAAAGAAAAACGGCACACTTCTCATATGTACGAAGTGAATCAAGTCAACATATTTTCTCCTGTTACCTTATATAACTGACTATTAACGTTCTGAAAACTAGCATTAGAGGGCATGAAATCAAGTTTTGGATATTTGTTCTCATAATCATGTGTTGAATTAGGTAATCATGCTGTAGTCCTTCTCTTATGCTAGCTTGACTTGTCGTTGCATGCGTATGGTGTTTATGAGCTGCTACTCAAGTCCCATAATGTCTGATGTCTGTGTGTTACCTAACTCTTTTGTTTGTCGTTTCAGGTCTTTCATGCTTGCTACACAAAAGTCTCACCATCTGCAGAAGTGGATAATCCACAACTTGTTGCTTGGTCTGAGTCAGTGGCAGAAAATCTTGAGTTAGATCCTAAAGAGTTAGTATTCTATCCCGTACTATGTGAAATTAGGTGTAAATGTTAAAAGTTTCCCCTTACTGGTACTCCTACTAGCTTACTGTTGGATTTCGAATTTTTTCTCGTTGTATCTATGGTTGTTCAGAAATAAACAGTTGTAGCCGTCATAGGTTCTTCAGCCATTTGTGAATTGTACAGATATTCCCATGTTTATCTCATTATTTTCCACTTTCATCTTGATCAGGTTTGAGCGACCGGATTTCCCACTATTTTTTTCTGGGGCATCTCCACTTCCTGGATCGTAAGTCAGTTGAATTGCCGAATGCTTTGAAAAAATGATTTATCTTTATGTAGGTCTGTCTTTGGCCTAGATCAACCAATAGATTAGCGATTTATCTATATCTACATATTCTTCCAACAAGCTACCATAAAGCTTCATAAATTCCTTTACTTTCATTTGTAATTTTTCATGTCCAGAACTCCTGGTTGTTTTGGTGGTTAGTCATGAGCTATTTGTTATTTCTCTACAGATCATCTTATGCTCAATGTTATGGAGGGCATCAGTTCGGCATGTGGGCTGGTCAGTTAGGTGATGGTCGGGCTATAACTTTGGGTGAAATTGTGACTTCCAAGAAACAAAGGTGGGAGCTACAACTTAAAGGAGCCGGCAAGACTCCATATAGCCGTTTTGCAGATGGATTGGCTGTTCTTCGTAGCAGCATTCGCGAATTTCTTTGTAGCGAAGCAATGCATAGTCTCGGAATCCCATCTACACGTGCCCTCTGTCTCGTGACAACCGGGAAATTCGTTATGCGTGATATGTTTTATGAGTATGTTAACCTTCTTGGCATTTTACTTGAACAGTATCTCTTCTCGTGTTTAGGATTTGCTTGAGTTACTTGTTCAGTATGGCTCAGAGTGGTGAGTACGCCAGAGTGTTTCAGGATGCGTAGGCTGACCTTAGCCCCTCGTTGATGCTTTTGGTAGCCCATTAATTAATTGCTGTTGCTACCCAAACCCTGTGTTCATCATCTTATGGCTTTGTTATATGAAATAACTACCTGGGCCAGAATGCAGTAAATTGCTCGCAAAGCTAGTAAATGCTTTACTGTTTGGAGGGATGAATTGATGAAATGGAACGGAGAGGGAAATGGAGGCTCAATTTCCCTGCTTCTAAGCCAATTCAAAATCCCTCCAACATAGTATAGATATTTAGAAAAACATAAAATTTCGATTTCTCTAGCCCCCCTTTTCCCTATCTTTCCCTCTCTTCTACCCCCACACAACCCATTCGTTCCTAAAAGTGTATCCAAATTCCAAACAC
Source organism: Silene uniflora (assembly GCA_018983105.1). Taxonomy (NCBI): domain Eukaryota; kingdom Viridiplantae; phylum Streptophyta; class Magnoliopsida; order Caryophyllales; family Caryophyllaceae; genus Silene; species Silene uniflora. The sequence goes on along the minus strand of JAGPOY010000081.1, from coordinate 23,658 downwards.
ACTCTTAAGTCACTTACTATGTCTGTAGCTGATGTGTTATTCTACACTATGCAGTGGGAATGCAAAGGAGGAACCTGGTGCAATTGTTTGCAGAGTGGCTCCATCATTCCTACGCTTTGGTTCGTACCAGATTCATGCCTCAAGAGGGAAAGAGGATCTTGATATTGTACGTCGCCTTGCAGATTACGCAATCAGACACCATTTCCCCCATATTGAGAACATGAATAAAAGTGAAAGTTTGTCTTTCGACACAGGCAAAGAGGATCAGTCTGTTGTGGATCTGACTTCTAATAAATATGCAGGTTTATTTCGATATATTCTTCATTTTTCGATCTGACTACATAATTTTTGAATGCCTTTCTTGCTACAAATAGCACTTACTTCTCGTAAGTACGCTCTATGCTGTTGTGGACTTTTGTTTTGTACGACTTCAGTCTGTGAGTTACTCTTTAATTGAAAAGATGTGTTCGCATTAGGTAAGGTACTGACCAAGTGACCATGGTGTGCTAAGCGCTGCATTTAGAAAGCATACTCAGTGATTAACCCTTTAAATTATATACTGCATTATGTGGCAACTTCCCTTTTTAGAAATTATAATAGAATGCTGAAAATACTTTTGCAGCATTGAACATTTAACTAGCGTCAAAAGATAGAAAAAAAATGAGGACTTGCTAGATTAGTCTAGATTCATTGAGTGATATCTATTCCATTTTCTATGATTTTATCAGCTTGGGCAGTTGAAGTCGCTGAGCGTACTGCTTCCTTGGTTGCTGGCTGGCAGGGGGTTGGTTTCACACATGGTGTTTTGAACACTGACAACATGAGCATCTTGGGTCTTTCAATTGATTATGGCCCTTTCGGGTTCTTAGATGCCTTTGATCCGAGTTTTACCCCAAATACAACTGATCTTCCTGGGAGAAGGTACTGTTTTGCCAATCAGCCTGATATTGGCTTGTGGAATATCGCGCAATTTGCTGCAACCTTACAAGCAGCCAAGTTGTTCGAGGAAAAAGAAGCAAATTATGTCATGGAAAGGTAACTTTTTCATCCGTACTTGTTTTCATTTGATAGTTTGACATGCAGTGGAATAATTCACATTACATATTCAGATATGGAACCAAATTCATGGATGAGTATCAAGCTATCATGACCAAAAAACTTGGACTACCCAAATACAACAAGGAGCTAATCAGTAAACTTCTTAACAACATGGCGGTCGATAAAGTTGATTACACGAACTTCTTTCGGCTACTATCCAACATCAAAGCTGACCCGAATACTCCTGATGCCAAACTGCTAACTCCCCTCAAGGCCGTGTTGCTAGATATCGGCCAGGAACGTAGGGAGGCATGGACCAGCTGGGTGAAATCCTATATACAAGAGGTAATGTGTCTCTTACTCGATTGCAAATAAATCCCAATTTCCACTTCTGCTGTTTAGACTTTTAGATGAAATGAAACACTGATGATACCCAAAAAAATTATGACTTCTGAGGTGTTCGTTTATACCTCATGACGCTACTCTTTTGCATCCCTGTGATGAATCATTAGTTACATGTTGTCAGTTGTCACATTGGATTTTCCGTGCCATATAAGTTCTGACAGGACATTTTTTTGTTGGGTCAGCTGGTTTCTAGCGAAGTATCAGATGAGGACCGAAAGACGGGAATGAATGCGGTGAATCCAAAGTACATCCTTCGGAATTACCTGTGTCAAAGTGCAATCGATGCAGCAGAACAAGGGGACTTTGAAGAGGTGCGGCGATTGTTGAAAGTGATGGAGCGACCCTATGATGAGCAGCCTGGGATGGAGAAATATGCGCGCCTACCCCCAGCCTGGGCTTACCGCCCTGGCGTCTGCATGCTTTCGTGTTCATCATGATTGCCCTTTACTCTTGTACCCACCATACAGAATAATGCAGGGCTATTTTCTGTACATAGAGAGTAATCAAGCTTGTAATTTTCCTTTTACTATTTGAATTTACGTAGTGCAAATACAAAAATACTTAGATGTATCATTAGCAGAGTTATGACATTTTGGTTTCTTTGTACTCCAATAGTGCTTGATCTACTCTTTCTCTGGATTGTGTATTCAATTTTATTGTATCCTATTGTATTGACCCATTTAGTTTTATAGTATAACCTTAAAACTTTTGAATGTGCGTTGATATTTGTAACGAACCTACAAGTCATCATTGATTCATGGCAGAACCGCAGAACAAGAAGTTATTTATACTAGTTGAGTTGTTACATACTCCCTCCGTCTCATTCATTTTTACAAATGATTGGAGCGGAGGGGCTAGTTGTCTCTAGAGTCTAATGTAAACTATAAAGGGTTATTTCACGGCAATAATCCGAACTACACTTTAACCGAGAAAAATCCAATCATTTACATCATTTAACTTTTAATAAACCGATGGAAGGGCAACCTTAAGAACCGGTACAAATTACTACCTATTAACTTATGCCTCGTTTGGTTGCCCGCAGTAATTCAACTCCGTAGGAATATCCAAATCATGGGAATTAAGTTCCAACATTAAATTCACGTGAATTGAGCAAATCCGTTTGGTTATCTACATCGGAATTCAATTAACACAGGAGTTTAAAATTACCTAGGGGGAGCTAGGTAATTCAACTCCTCCATTATGGGGGAGTGTGAGGGTAACCAAACAATCTTCAATTTTGCAATTCATGGGATTTCTATTTTCCTACGTTTTATACGGGTAACCAAACGAGGCCTTAATTGGCTGTGTTCTTCCCTCATTTTCACCCAAAATGATAAACCCTAAATCCCAAATAATTCACGCCTAAATGTCTTAACCCTAAATCCCTAAACTAATTTCTAAATCAATCAATCACGAAGCTTCATCTCTGCGAAAACAATCAATCACAAAGCTTCATCTCTACGAAATCAATCGTAAAGCTTGAGTGCCATGGCAAATGTAAGTTCCCTTATTCAATTCGATTGCTACGTTTTTTCTGTTTCAATTAGCTGTTTGAACTGCTGCTGTGTTTTTGTGTTTCAATTTTTGTGGATTTTCAATCAAAAACCCGAAATCGACAAACCATCAATCTCGAATTTTTCTCAATCAAAAAAATCCCGTCTTGCTACACACGCACAAAGCTTAAACACGAAATGTAGGATCGGTTGCTTTGATATCTCTTTGCAATTTCTGTCCATCTTTTAGCTACACTTTGAGTCTTACATTCTCGTAATTCTCCATTAAAGCTAGCTACATGAATCTTTCAGCCAAATTCCATTAAAGAGAAATTGAGGTAGTTGAAAGGCGTTTAAAATTCATAGTATTTGTGTATTAATCTTGTGTTTTGTCAATTTGAGAGGTAGGAAACATATACAATGCAAAATCTAGTGATGATGTTGTAAACAATACTCCGTAAAAGAGAGTAATACAGATCAACCACTAACCACCTAGTCCTTGCTTCTGCTTAAGTTGAAGACGTGTCATATTCTGTTTTACCCGATTTGTTTTTGTTTTATTTATTTAGGAAAATAGTACATGTGTATGTATTTGACCCGTCTTAGGACGGATGACGGTTAATTACAAGTCGGCAACCAATTTACCTCCCTAATCCAGTAATCCCTATCTAGTACAACAAGTAGAAAAAATCTGGAATCAAATTTAGTTATTGTCAAAGATTTGTGAACGTGCATCTTTGGCGGGCAGACTAATCCATCATCTCAACATCTTGGTAATTACTCCCTCCCCTCCTTTGTGTTTGATATCAGTATCCTTAATTATTTTTTGATTGTATCAATATCAAGCACAATTTCATAGCCTAATTCGCCTTATTGCTCACCATATTGCCATCATCTTTGAGTTTCCAAGGCTATTTGAATGATTGATTAGTCTTGATTGTTCACCATGTATTCATTTGCACTTGTTGCTGCCTGTCTATGTTTAATGCTTTTTTTACATACTCCCTTTTTTTACAAATTTGATAAATACGGGAGTTGAGATGATTTATTATCCACTCTAATGGAAGACCCATAATTCAGAATTGTTTACACCGGATTCTGATCTCCTTCAAGTGCTACAACCGCCACTCCGCCACCTTTCACTTGCAATCCTTTCAAACAATATTCTAACCAAACATGGAAGTCTCCATATTTATTTTTCTTTTAAGTCACAAGTGCATATATAGCACCACTTTATTTCTTACGTTCTTCTTCCTTAACTGGGCGGTTGCGCTTCCTATTGGTTGTGTCATGTGTGCTGTACTCTTCCTTGGATACCTATAACCAAGTTTTTAATTATGTCTGGGATTTAACAGGGTATGAGTGTTCGCCGTTGTCTTGATGTTTGGAAAATGGGCACTCTTAACTACTTGGGTGCGCTTAAGCTGCAGGAGCAGCTGGTTGCTGAAAGGAAGGCTCAGAAGATCACAGATACTCTTATATCTTTGCAACATCCTCCAACATACACACTTGGCAAACGAAAGACCGAACACAACTTGCTAGTTTCTGAGCCTGAGTTGAGGAATATGGGAGCCCAACTTCACTACACTCAAAGAGGAGGAGACGTCACATATCATGGTCCTAGTCAAGCTATTTTATATCCAATCATCTCCCTTCGTGATATTGGGATTGGTGCTCGTAGTTATGTAGAAAAGCTTGAATTAACAATGATTGAACTTGCTTCTATATATGGTGTAACAGCTTCCCCGGGACAAAAAGGTGAAACTGGGGTGTGGGTTGGAGACAAAAAGATTGGCGCCATCGGTGTACGTATTCAAAATGGAGTTACCTCTCATGGTCTAGCATTCAATATTAATCCGGATTTGAAGTACTTTAAGCATATTGTGCCATGTGGGATTGCAGACAAAGAAGTCACATCTTTGAGAAGGGAGACAAGTTTGGACCTTCCTTGTGATGAAGTCATTCAAGAACAGTTGATATCTTGTTTTGCTAGACAGTTTGGTTTTAGTCCAGTAATTATTGATAAAAGCCATTTTCAATGAACTCTTGTATCCCCATATTCTTTCTTGGTGAAATGACGATCTATTAAACCATAAAGTTCTCAATCGAATTGCTCTACGTATGCTTAACTGGGTAGTTGGAAGGGAAAAGAAAGAACAGGCCAGTTTAAAAGTTTGTATAACAAAGGAAAGAACTTTCAGTTATTCATCAAAAAGTTCCACAGATGTTGTAAAGATCTAGCAATAAGGTCTTCTTCGGCTATTGTGTTCCAGATTGTCGATGCTACTTCTTTAAACACTTACAATGGGAAAGGGCTCAGGGTAAGTTTATTTTTGCTTTCTCATTAACTTTGTACATCTTCCTCCTGTTCATATGCGTTCTTTTGAAATTTATGCTTGTGTGGCTCTATTGAGGCTATTTTGGGACCAAGAGTTACTGTTGTTGTTGTATGTGTCTGGTCTAGTAATTGGGTGCGGACTTTTGAGAACTCCCATATCGTAATTTCCTCATATTTGAACATGAGGTAACTGATGCATTCACAATGTTCCTTCAACCCTTCTATGTAGACTTGAGCCTTTGCTTTATTATCAAGTTATGCTCTTCTGTTCACCGGTGAAATCCATTTTGCAATTTGCATGGTTTATTATTCAGAGGTGAGGTTGCCATGCTGTAAAAAGGACTTAGTATGGCATGGAGACTAGCAGCATGACTTATTCCTTTCTTTTTCTTTACGTCTAAATTAACACGTTTTTCCAGCATAATCCTTTTCCCCATATGCCAATATACAATATGTCTACCCCCATAATGCCCTGTTCCAAATCAACAGAAACCTTCATTTAAAGCCATAATATTGAGTTTTTGTCATAATTTCCAAGATGTGCTATATCATGTCTCCATGGACTCATGGACAACTTTTCTTCTTTAGATGGATAAATAACAAGATTTTGCTGGTAGGTGACCTTATAAGTATTTTATACATGGGCATGTATGTGTTCTGGTTTTGGACTCTGGACTCAGCTATGTAAAAAATTCATGTTTTTGGCCTAAAATGAAGTGTTACGCATCTTTACCATTTTCGAGTGTCTAATACGACTATACGAGCTGTTGATCCGCTGTCTCATCTTGTGTCTCGATACCTTTACGTTTTGACATATCATCCTTTTAATATAACTTACTCAATTATTTTACATCATCATCTTGTGACTATGCTTCATTTTACGATTTTTATATTGGTTCATTTGAATGCAGCCTCTTTGTGTTGCTAACACAATTGCGGGAACCATTGAGACACTAGGGTAATGTTGTTGTTGTTGTCGTTATCCTAGCATGATATGTTAGAGGGACACAAGATGGGGCATGGAAATGGGACATAATCCTCATTCTTCTCACACAGGGGACACGGAAATGGCACACACTATCGGCTACTTTTTCTGGCCTCAGTAGATTGAAAGTAGGGAAAAAAATAGTTTGGTAGATAAAGGAGTTTTAAGGAAGTGGAGAGATGGAATAAGGCTACTGATAAAGGAATGATCTTAGAAACTACGACTACTATTAGCTGATAAGTGATAACTGAGTATGGAAGCATGTTTTTCCAGCTAATCTTGGTTGTTCTATGGTGTCACTAACAGAGTATGAATTTATAATAATAATAATAATAATAATGGTCAGAAAATAGAGGGGAGTTAATTTATGTGATGAACCACATGACATGTGATGAGACACATGTCATGTGATGAATCACATGATCCATGTCTGTTTTGAAGCTTTTGATAGATCAAGCTCAGACATAAAGACATATGTATCTAATGCTATCCATCCCCACATGATTAGCAGCTTTCTAGTCTGACTTCTTCAGAGTTCAGAGAGTTTGATAAATTTGGTTATTTACTGAACCTTACTTCCTGTGTCTCAGATACTCTGACCACTGACCAGCCCTGTAAAAACTACATAATGTTTTTCTGAAAATTTCATATTATTGTTTATGTTTCATATTAATCATACTTCCTTGTATCCACATTCAGCCGAATTTCGAGCCTCCGCATGACCTTTATAATTTCCTCCTCACTGAGAGTATGAACGGGACATATGGAGCATGTTACAAAGTATGTAGCTTGAAATTCTGGTGAACTTTACCATTTTCTTTTGTTAGATTCATAAAGAATTTACTTAGTTTAGGATGGACAAAAAAGTGTATTTTCAATATATTTCGGATTGGTCAAGAATGATGCATCTTCGGGATGACCAATTAATTAATTATGAGCAAGGACATTAAAAATGGGATGTAGATGGAGAGTAGTATTTTTAAACGAAAATCGGAAAGAATTTTTTGAGTCCACCTATCTATAATTGTTGTTACGGTGACCAACATGTCGCTGCCTTTTATGAAACTCCCATAGCTAGGGAAGGTAACAACGTAATATATGGGCTATATTGTACACAACCTTACCCCTGTACATGTAAAGCGGCTTCTGTTACGAAAAGAGGGTTGGTAGAGGTGGCTTGAGGGTAAAGTATTAGCATTCAAAGAGCAGGTATTGGAATTATAAGATCACCTGTATCTTGACCAAATTGGTTATAGACTTTATAGTGGAATTGGAGGCAACCAAACCTTTTGCCCATATCTGCATATTACTAATAATGCTTGATTGAGTATTAAACTATTGTACCATCTTCCAATTTGTATTAATATATTAGTTTCCAAATTTTGTCAGGTATATAGACATTATGTCAGAACTCATACATGTTTATATTCCGTTTACGAGAACTTGACAAACATCACATTTCATTGTTGGCTGAAAAGTGAAAACCATGAAAACTGCAGAGAGAGTAGCAACTGTTTTAATTGCCTTAATACTAATTCACTGTATTATGGCTTGTTTCTTAACTGTGATGTGTAAGCAAGGAGTGACTAACAGTACAAGAGAAAGAAGCCACTCAAGAAAGTTGCTGGCGGTGACAGATATCGGAAAGCTGAATAGAGCGAAGCTTGCCCCTGAAAAAAGTTTGTTGCCGACCACTTTGAAGCGGGCGCCCAGAAGTGTTGCCAATCCTTCCCAAAACAACTTCCCTACTCATTATTAGTCAGCCTGTAGATAGATCTGTAAAGGAAAGAGTAAGTTAGTTGTCACTACTCTTTCTACTTTTTTGCAAGTCTCTGCAGTCATTCCTAAATGGGCTTATATCTTGCAGAGAGTTTTCTTAACATCTTTATTACTTGTCTCTTGTTCTTCGATGACGTAATTAGTGAGGTTAGAGTGTATTCTATAGGATCATCTTTATGGCTTTATATGTATGAAATCCTAAAGTTAGCGTACTTTGATGTAAAAGATACGGAGTAATTTATATTGAAATTAAAATTGACTTGGCAAGTCCGATTTGATGAACCTTGCAGAATACCGGTCACATTGTTATTTATATCAATGTGTTACTTTTTCTTATTTGTTTCAATCTCTTTGAAGTTTATTGAGAAGAAATCTGCATGGATGGCTGCTGCTAATGTTGTGGGCTCTTTATGTGGGAGCTCAGTGGTGGAGGCATGGGCCGTTTTCCGGAGTCCTGGTGCACCGGAAAAGAATTTTATGGTGTGTATTTTGGTCCAATTATTAGGTAAAAATAGAGTTATATTTTGATGGGACTCCGTAAAGAAAATTTTCTGGATCTTGCTACTGTGGGAGCTTATCGAATTCTTTCAAAGAAAAGGTTAAGACTAAGAGGATCGATTAGAAAAATTTGCAAAATTACTTGCATTTTTCAATTGATGGATGTGTTATTGAAGGTGGGTCCTGTAAGTGATGAAAAGAAAGGATTTGTCGGAGAGTTCCCTCGTTCCAGACCCAGGAGTCCCTTTTTTTTGTTTGACGAGAATTCAAGTGTCAAATTCTGAATTCGGGCATGGCCCATCCGCCTGTTTTGGAAGAGGACATCGACTACACTAAGAATGTCTTACAGCACTATGTTACTAGTTTGTGAGAATTTCCACCTTGTTAAAGATCTAGTGGTGCTACTCAAATACGATGGCCCGAGGTAGAGCACTCAATGGGCCTTTTTGCCTTGGCCTTTTTTTTTCCGGTGAAGAGAAGTTGAATCAGGGCAGCGGGTGCATGTATGGAGTGACGTGGCGACTACAGGACTCTTAGGAAAATATTACTATTGTGAATTGTTTTGGTTTCCTGTCAATAATATTCATCACTGTAACTCTTTACTACTGCATTTTACTTGAGAAGGCCTTTAGAAATGGAAAAAATGCCATTAACAGTACTGTATGTGTTCAGATAATCCTGCAAGGCATCTGAATTGGTAAGTAATTGAGAATTAATAACAGTATTACTTACATTATTACCTGCAGGAAGTAAAACTGTCACATTTGTTAGTGCAGTGTTAAACTTATCCAGGTATGCACATGTCAGCTTCCATTTGGTTACGACTTGCAACTGATCTATCTGAAATCGGCCATATTTCCTATTTTTTGGAGAACAAGATGACATTTGGGCGTATCAGTTTGCCAAGCTCTTATCAAGTGCAATGAGAGTACTAGTATGAGAAGAGTAATGGGCCGTGAGCGATACGGTTCGAGTACGAGTTGGACCAACCCAGAGATATAATAGACATAGTTAAGTATAATGTACCAGAGTTACAATAATGTTTGTGGCAGAGATACAATAAGTTTAAGTATTATGTTTCAGCCTTAAAATGTAGTACCAATGTACCATGCCTTTGGTTGGTTTCTACTAAGAGCATTGAGAGGAAATCCAGGGCCCGTAGATTGTGGCGGAATTATTCGTGATGATTCTTGGCCGGTCTTGAGCATGCCTGTTCCGCTGTTCGCTACATATAACTAAGCTACTCGTTCTTCTGGACAATAGTTCATGTGTGTGCTTTTTTCGTGATGATCAACTACTGGGCCACGGTTACGTCCCTTGGTCCAGCGCTGCAAGCCTGCAAATAGTTGATTAAGCTAGATGGTTGGTTGGTCGGTAAAAATGGACCATTCCTACAATCTCTTCGATCGGCCGTAAGTTGCTCTCGGAGAGTCCAATTGGGGCGGATTTTTTTTTCAAATTTATTATCTTGACGAGATCTACGCGTTTATTCATTAATAACGGAAAAAAGGTCGGAAAAGCCCCATAAAAAAAACAAAATTTGAAAAAAATGGTACAATAAAGGCCTTCCCAGGAGGTCGCCATCCAATCAAGCTACGAATTGGCTAGCTAATCAAGGAGTATCTTTGTCTCCACCGACTTCCTCCCCATAATTTATGTTCTATTCTTCGAGAGATGTTCTAGGCGTTTCTTTATCTCGTATTGTTACTAGTTAGTTCGGAGCTTCGCCCCTCTTATGTAAGGGTGGTCAAAAGTGTGGGCTAGCCCGGCCCAAACCGCCTATCGGGTCACTTTTGACCCGACCCGCCCTCTATCTTAGGCCGGTTCCGGATCTCCCAAGCCAAGGCTGGCCCGGCCGTTTGACAAGCCCACTCTTATGTACCAAAAAAAATGTACCATGCCTTGGCTCTCACACATGTGTTCACCCCCATGCTAACATTATGTCTCTCATAAATGGGCCAAATACATATCTGTGGACTGGATTTGCTTGTCAGTCATCACACATTGGTTGTGGGCTTGAGGTAGAGCTGTTCATGGGTTGTCCTGCCCATCAAACGCGACATATCCAGCCCGCAAAATAAGCCAATATAGACAAGACATTTTCTTACAAATGGGGGGCACTAATCCTTTTGTCCGTGAGCCAAAAATTCAAACGAAAACCGGACCCATGTCTAACCCAAGCCCACATTTGATCGACAACCATACACAGGCCATCTGGCCTTGGCCTGGGGTCCTGGAACCAACCCGAGATAGAGGCGGGTTGGTTCGGACGGCCCTGACAAAGGGTTACCCGAGGAGCGAGCTTAGAGCGGGACTCAGACGGGGCCGGGTTTAATATTATGGACTCGGAATCGATCTGAGATAGAGGGTGTGTCGGGCCGGCCCAAAAGCGCCCTAATGCCGGACCGGGTAGACGCTTATGTTTGACCAACCCTAGTTTACATAAGACTAAGTCAACCCATTATTAATTTTGTATAAAAAGGTCCTCCAATGAATGAATGAAGAAGTAAATACACATGAAATAGTGAGCTGTTGACATTCTGATTACATGAACATAGACAACACTTGCTATTTCACTTGAAACATCCAAATCTTTCCCAATCTTACATTGTCTCATTGTTTACCACTTTACCCTCTGACATTTAATATAATAAATCTAAGGCATATTATATCCTGCTCCCAGGAGTAGGAAGCAGGGTACTCCCATTCAGTTATTTGTCTAAAAAATTAATTAAAACAAAAAAAAAGAGCAAAAAACGTCTACCCACTAAATCACCACCAAATCAAGTATTGCCAGTTATACTTCCACTATTCTCAAATTCTCCAAATTCATAGTTTTCAATTATTTTTACTCCAAGTTAATTGCTTTATGCTTATTTATTCGGCCGTTTTCATATGGAGCAAATCTTTCATGATCATCCCTCAATTGATTTGTATAAATCTGTACACGAAGATTTTGATATTTTTGAATTCAACGTCACAAATCCAGGTTTGTTTGTATTCACTAAACTGATTTGATTTCATTAATATTGATATAATGATGATGATGATCATGGCATATTACCATTATGTTGTGAATGTCGAACGATTGACAAATTAATGATGATGATGATGATGATGATGATATTGGACTACTCGCGACACAATCTGCAGCGGATTGTTATTTTTATTTCTACTTTGTACAGTGAACAAATTTTCTGATAATTTCAAAAGGTATAACTTTCTATCTTAATTTTTCGACGGATATTCGCTAATAAGTTGTATATTCAGAACATAGTATCTTCATATTCATCGAGTCTGTGCTAATAAATCGTATATTCACAACGCTGTGTTTGCATATTCATCGATTTCTGCTAGTTAGCTGTATATTCATTACTGAGTATATGCATATTCAAAAATTCTCTACTGTCAAATTTTATATTCATTATGTAGTATTTGTATATTCATCTGTTATTTCTATTTTATATAGTGAACAAATTTTCTGATAATTTCAATAGCATAACTTTCTACCTTAATTTTTCGACGGATATTTGCTAATAAGCTGTATATTCAGAATTTATTTTCTTCATATTCATTGAGTCTCTGCTAATAAATCGTATATTCACTACTCGGTGTTTGCATATTCATCGATTTCCGCTAGTCAGCTATATATTCATTACTGAGTATATGCATATTCATAAATTCTATGTTGTCAAACTTTATATTTATTATGTAGTATTTGTATATTCATCTGTTTTTACCATACTAAAGCTTCAGTGCAGGTAATTGGTGTTCATTTGTGAATGCAGTTGTTATATGTGAATGTTTTAATTACCATTTCTGAACTTCGATTTATTTCATTGTGAATATGTTATTTTTCCGTTATGGTATAAAAAGATATTTCTAAGTCAATTTTTATTATTGATTTTCTAGACCGATGTCAACAAAGTAGTTGGGGAGGGTTATCTTGTGCATCCACCTAACGGTGGTCCAGTATTGATACCAATTCCAGCAAATGGTCAATATCCAAAAGTGTCATTGATGATTACTCCTACTGAGGCTTACGTCCGAACAGCATATTCACATGGTCAAAGTTTCAATTGCTTTACCCAATCTCCAACTTCGGCCTCAACATCGAAGAGTTCTAGAATCCCTCTGAATCAATTCTTCTACATCAGCAATAGAGTTTAACTAATTATGTAACTTAACTTCTATAATTTTATATAGCATGTATTTTTGTTTTTCCATTGTTGTATTTAGTTTATTTACATGTGCGTTACTTACAGTAATAATTGATTTTCCATTTTCGTAAGCCATGGTACTTTACATGTATATGACTTTTGCATATATTTATGTAAATAAGAGACATATGTTATGCATTAGAGTTTGCATATATGTATTGACGTTACTGAAATGTTGAACACTACGGATATTTACATTCGGGCATTATTGGGATTTCTGGTGTATTCATTCTTTCATACCAACATATTCACTCTAACATCGAACATATTCACTCTAACGGCATGTCGTATTCATAGTGTACGAAAATATATTTACGTCAATAAGATGTATGCATCAGAGTTTGCATATATGTACTGATGTTACTGAGATGTTGAACACTACGGATATCTACATGCGGGCATAATTGGGAGATCTGGCGTATTCATTCTTTCATACGAACATATTCACTCTAACATCGAACATATTCACTCTAACGGCATGTCGTATTCATAGTGTACGAAAATATATTTACGTCAATAAGATGTATGCATCAGAGTTTGCATATATGTACTGATGTTACTGAGATGTTGAACAATACGGATATCTACATGCGGGCATAATTGGGAGATCTGGCGTATTCATTCTTTCATACGAACATATTCACTCTAACGCCGAACATATTCACTTTAATATCCCGTCATATTCATAGTAGTACGGAAATATATTTAGGTCAATAAGAGACATATGTATGCACCACAGTTTGCATATATTTATTGACGTTACTGAAATGTTGAATAGTACGGATATCTACATTCGGGCATAATTGGGATTTCTGGCGTATTCATTCTTTCATACGAACATATTCACTCTAACGTCCCGTCTCATTCATAGTAGTATGGAAATATTTCAACGATAGCTTTTAAGCCACTTTTACGTCTGTACCAGCTTCACACAAATACATCCTTCCTTGTTTATCAATTGCACGTTCACTATTAACAATCACATCAATCCGTTCAACCTCTTGTGCATCGAATCATGGATTCACAATGATAATTGATGCCATGGATACAAAGCTTGTCATAAAACTATATCAATTCATACATCAACAATTAACGAGTCATGGAGTTATCGTTCCAAAAAATACTAACAACATTAAAGATCCATTTTGTTCCACATAATGGCCCTTTTAACAATGCAAAACCAAAAACCAACAGCTTGACTTCATCAGACTTCTAATCCATATTCATTTACGAGAATTAGTTTGTAAAGCAACGCCATTCTCTTCAATCATCTTCCTCCTCTTATTTGCTTGATTTTGAATTATTGATGCACAATATCGACTTCGTAAATTTTTCAGTATACGATCCTACATATTTCCATAAATCCATTCATTATTA